>VCRD01002908.1:41293-67967 GCA_006783055.1 Trinorchestia longiramus | reverse complement strand
ACAGTAACTTAGATAGCAATACAATTCAGATGATAATGCAGTGTTTACAGTGATGTGCATGGTAATTCACTCAAGATGAGACAATGCTTGTCTTGCATCTGTACAGAGCTTTACTATTAGTTGGAATATTGTGGTGATGCAGAGCTACAGCATGGCGCTGTCTCAGTCTCACTTGCTTCCATGTCACACTTCTCTCTTGCACTGATGCCGCCCTCATTTCTGGGGCTACTAATATTTCTTCAGCATTTGCAACGTGCTGCGTACACATGCATGCATTTTTAACACACGTGTGCATATAAGCATGTATGTATGCCCACACACATGCATACACTCATTCGTATGCAGAGATTTGTAGAGTTTTAATATATCATTAGTCGCTCAGCTGCTTGTATTAAATACGTGAACGTATTTGAAGTCTTAATATTTCAGTAGTTTGCTGCACTAAGTGTTGATGGTATCTAAAATATAATTTTTTTAACATCAATAGCAAAAATACATGAGTAAATAACAGGAATATATTATGTTGTGCAGGTTGTAATTGTATTTCACTGCATCACTAACCACATACTGCATCTCCCTGACCACACACTGCATCACTAACCACACACTGCATCACTGGTCACTCACTGCATCACTGACCACTCACCGCATCATTGGCCACTTATTGCATCCCTTTCCAGTCACTGCATCACTAACCACTCACTGCATCTCCCTGACCACTCACATGAACACTCTTAAAACCAGTACAATTGACACTCTCTTCATGGTTGGCACTGTACTGGCCAGTACATGTTCCTCATTGTGATGCTTATAAAATTACGAACAAAGCGTCATGATCTTCTTATTGCAGGTCTATATTTCACTATATGTGTGTAGAGATAGTCTGATATATATGATATACACATGTAATAATTCATCATACATATTAGAAATATCTATATCTATATATAAGATATATATGATATATATGTATGAAAGTGCAGTTACTCTGTAATTAATCCGTGTAGTTGCTACACATGCTTCAAGCCCCACGATGTAAGCTATACAATGTGGGACATAATTCCTGTTACATGTTTTCAAAACAATCTTAAATTATTATTATTTCGCAAATGTTACGCAATATAATTTTATAAAATTATTTATGAAGGATGTGCCTAATTTCTTGGAGAACTATTAATCATTACCTATTGACATTGTCGGTAGAATTAATGTGTAAATTCATTATAGAGAAACATGTAAAGGGACTGAGTCCATACGAAATATTCAAACTAGGGAGAAACTTCAAAATCAACAGAATGTTGATAAGAAGAACAAGTGAAGCCTGCTCTACTCCTTGCGAGAGTATCAAAGTCCTAAAGTCAAAATTGAATAAAAGCTATCCTGTTTTAGAAGTTAAGTACTACATCATGTCGTAAAGTGATGTGACGTAAGTAAAGTACTACATCATGTCGTAAAGTGATGTGACGTAAGTAAAGTACTACATCATGTCGTCAAGTGATGCAACGTAAGTAAAGTACTACATCATGTCGTCAAGTGATGCAACGTAAGTAAAGTACTACATCATGTCGTCAAGTGATGTGACGTAAGTAAAGTACTACATCATGTCGTCAAGTGATGTGACGTAAGTAAAGTACTACATCATGTCGTAAAGTGATATGACGTAAGTAAAGTACTACATCATGTCGTCAAGTGATGCAAGGGCTAGTGCTCCAGTGTTCCCACGTGTGGCTCGTGTTGTGCCAGAAGGCTAGTTGACTGGTCAGCTTTAGGGGATGCTAGAGGGGGGAGAGGGAGATCTCTCCCTCGTAAAGAGTGAGTGGAAGAGGGGAGCTAGTACG
This sequence comes from Trinorchestia longiramus, assembly GCA_006783055.1. NCBI lineage: Eukaryota > Metazoa > Arthropoda > Malacostraca > Amphipoda > Talitridae > Trinorchestia > Trinorchestia longiramus. The sequence continues at coordinate 66,129 of VCRD01002908.1, read as the reverse complement.
ACATCGCACATAAAAGATATGAGAAATATTACTGGAGTTTATGAAATTCATGCTTGAATGAAGGTGAGAATTGACTCTTCTAACTCGATGAAAATTTAATAAAAAAAACGGGTTGGGGAAATTAGCATTTTTTTAACTTGAGTGATGGCATCCATACATAAAGTTAAGTTTTAACTCAGAAATAGATAAGAGTAATGCTTGACTGCGACAGGAAATTTTAATATGTATTTCAAAATAAAGTGTGAGAACTAATGGCAAGGTTGTCAGGACTTCCCATAGCATGTCTTCTCTGACATGGAGCCCACGTCAGTAATAATGGAGCTAGCGTCAGTAATAATGGAGCTAGCGTCAGTAATAATGGAGCTAGCGTAAGAAATAATGGAACTTGTTCAGTGCTGTCCTGGTAGTGCATGGAATGTGTCTACTAAATGAATTAAAAATTTTCAGTTCTAGTCCAGTTGTCTTCTATGTTTGAATGGTAGAAGTGTACAACCATGCGCATGACTCCAGCACCACCACAACCACGACACCACCACAACCACGACACCGCCACAACCACGCCAAGTAAGACAGGAGGCATGAAGGTGTGGGCAGCAACACCTGAGTCTGGCTGATACTTCACTACATCAACTTTAAGGCATCTGCTGACACGTGTATTTCAGAGCGCAATTATAATCGCCTCTGGCATGTGTAGCGCTTGTGTGTGACTCCAGTAAATGACACGTGTGCAGCCGTCCAGTAAAGATGCCTTGCTCGAAAAGCAAGCGCCTCAAATTCCGTACTCTCACTGAAGAGAACTATTTTTTTGCAGTGAACTATCCATTGACCGCGCTCCAGTTCAGCTAGTTTGCTGTACATAATAACTAACTTGGTATGCTATACATAATAACTAACTTGGTATGCTATACATAATAACTAACTCGGTATGTTATACATAATAACTAACTTGGTATGCTATACATAATAACTAACTTTGTATGTTATACATAATAACTAACTTGGTATGCTATACATAATAACTTACTTGGTTTCCTTTACATAATAACTAACTTGGTATGCTTTGCATTATAACTGTCTTGGTATTCTATATATAATAACTAACTTGGTATCCTATATATAATAACTTAGTATCCTAGCGATAATTACTTAGAATTCTATGAATGTCCATACAACTGTCAGGTACTGATGACTGAAACATAGGAGTCAGGATTTCAATGAAGTGTTACTTATTCAGAAGTATGAAGATTAGAAAGTTACATGCATGAAGTATGTATAAACATGTGTACGAACTACAGCTGGTGTGCGAAGCGTGAGGCTTGCTGGGCAAGTATTACACGTTGATCCAATGGCTAACACAAAGCTTCATACGGGGTGTCCATAAAGTCTCTTTACCATTTCAAAAATTTGTTACAAATGCAATTTATAAGATATTTTATTCAACTTTGTTCTATTGTATTCAGTGTTTATTAGTGTTTTTAATCACATTTTGCATTTCTGTGTTTCAAAAATCCTGTTTGTGAAAGAGGTGCTGTTGTGACTTTATGAGACTTTCGTAAGAGACTTTATGGACACCCTGTATATCAAAGGAATGCTTTGAAATGTTAATTCATTAAAATGAAAGAACTGTGCAAAACGGATATCATCACTTCTAGAAAGAATTGTAATTAAATGTGGGTGCAATTTGTGTTTGAATATTGCTTTCATTAGAATATTATCGTAGATAAGCAGACTCAACAATAAGTAGCGGTGATTTATATCCCGACCACTAGTGCTACATATCGTAGGCTTCATTGTGCCAACTGCAGGGCTCCCGGTCAGAAATGTCAGATAAACCCAGATCGAACTTGAAAAAAAATTACAACCAAAAAACCCAGAAATGTTATTTGATCACAAAATAATGTTTTACTTGCGTGATTCGAAATAATGATCGTAATTTTGATTTTTTTTATTGATCCTCTGCCCAATTATCTTCTGCAGTGGAAACATCAATATTAAGATCACTTCTCTGTTGTTCAAAACCTTGTACATTTCTCTGGTTTCACAGTTCATTCATTACATCTCTTGCTAACTCAGGTTTAGGTTTCCACTCGTAACAGTTTTGAGCATTTCTTGACAACGCTTGTTTTGCCAACAACCTATTTCTTACAGTGTCTCTTTGAGTGAGTTTGTTTTGACTTTATGTGATTTACAAGGGAAAATATTCTTTCCGCTGATGCGGAAGAGTGTGGCCAAACGGTAAGGTTTGGCCCTCGATCTAAGTCTAAGTCTAAGTCTAAGTCTAAGTGTTACTTTACTGGCCGTTACAAAGACCCCAACCAAACGCTGGCCCTCGATCTAAGTCTAAGTTTGTTCCAAATTTTGTTGCTCTTGCTGACACAGTAAGTAAGATTTTTTGTGGAATCCTAAATGAAAGGATGAAACATGTGGTAGAAGAACAAGGAGTAATGGGGGAAGAACATAATGGTTTTAGGAGAGATAGACGTGGTGAAGACAATTTGTTTGTGGTAAGTGAAGTAATTGAAAGAAAGAGGAAGGAAAATAAAAAGGTGTATCTTGCATTTTTGGATATTGAGAAGGCATATGATAGAGTAGACCGTAGGAGGTTGCTAGATGTGCTAGGAAAAATTGGTTTTAGTGAGAAGATAGTGAACATAGTGAAAAGTTTGTATGAGAATACGTGTGCAGTATACAGGCTGGGAAATTAAGTGACAGGACAGGTGAGGAGTGTAAGGGGAGTGAGACAGGGTTGTACCCTGTCCCCCTTACTTTTTGGCCTCTATACAGAAGAATTAGCAGTATGCCTGAGAATGAGTGGTTTTGGACTGAAAGTTGGAGAGGAGAAACTGAGTTGTTTGCTGTATGCTGATGATATTGTTGTGGTTAGTGAATCAGAGCAGGAATTGCAAATGATGTTGGAGATTGTGAATGGATATAGTAGAGATTTCAAGGTGAAATTTGGAGGAGATAAAAGTAAAGTCATGGTTATAAATGGTGATGAGACTGACAGAGATAGAGAGTGGAATAATGGAAAAGTTAAGATAGGCAAAACTAAGGAATATAAGTACCTAGGATGTATGTTGAGTGAAGATGGATGTGCAAGAGCAAAAGGTGAGAAAGTGGTAAAAGCTATGCAGTGGTGAGGAAGGCTAAGTAGTGTGGCCAAATATAGAGCAAATAAGTATGAATGTGTCAGAGGAATTTGGAAGTATGTTGCAGTACCTAGCATAATGTTTGGCATGAATCAGATGTAAGGCATTAAGTGTGAATAGGCATACATGGAGGTGGAATGAGGGGAATACAAGGTTATGTCTGCAGTGTAACAGAGGAGTAGAGGAAACAGTTGAACATCTGGTCTTGGAATGTAGTAAGTATGAACAGGAGCGAGAGAGCCTCATGGATGTGGTCCATGAACAATGTGGAGAAAACAAGTGGAATGCAAGGCATGTTGAAGAGGACTCTGGTATAAGATATCTTGCAGGGCTATATGAGGAGTGTAACATGACTGTTGTGGATGCAATGAAAGATTTCTTAGTGTATGCATTGAATAAGCGACAGGGATGTTGAATAGGCATTTTTCTTCAATGTGATTACCTGCTAAGCATGAGGGGCTGTCTGTGACAAGCTGGATCTTCCAGTGATGCCCTAAATTGGATGGTCCATTTGCATGGAATGGCTCAGGGTGGCCCCAGAGGAATTAGTTTGGATGACCCTGGTTCACAGGAGAAAAACTCTGGGATGCCATCCTGTTGTATGTGCGTGTGTATTGGAGGGAATTTGAAGGCTGTTACAAAGGCCCCAGCCAAACGCTGGCCCTCGATCTAAGTCTAAGTCCAAGTCTGCCACAGCCGTCTTTGATATTACGTAGGGAATGCCAAAAATCAGGTATGGATTTATTCAACTTTGTAATATCTTTGAATTGTCGAAATAGTCTCCACTCATCGTCCAAATAATCTAGTTGATGCTCGGGGAAAATGCAGCGCCACGTTCGTTGGTGAACTCGGAGACTTAGCAAGATCTTAAGCCACAACGGGATCTAAAATTCTTAAGCTGACAACAATTCCTTCTTCCTCTAAGGGAAATCGTTTTTTATTTGCACACGCAGTGAGACTAAGAAATTTAAACAATCGTTCCTGAATCTCGTTTAGCCTTCTCCATTTGCCGCCACAGCTAAGTGCTTTGTACATCGTCCACCCAAATACAAATCGTTTAGTGGCTTATGCGTCTGATTGTCATTTGGGTCTATGTCTGATATTTTTAATGTAATAATGACTTCGTCTTTGATAAAATTGCTTAAAATGGTCCAGTATTCAGAACACACCATTGAATACAGTACGTGAAGTCTGAAGTGTTCAGGTGGAAATTCAATATTCAAAGTATTAATTTTTCTTGTACACAATTCATAAACAGAAGCGTGTGCTTTGTTCCAACATTTTTCAATGTGTAAAATATGGCACTGGCCTCATCAATCTTGTCAACATTGGATTCAGTTTCGAAATAAAGCAGCAATGCGTCCCATTGCTCAAGAATAGCTTTGATTACATTTCCACGCGATATCCAGCGAGTCTGAGTTAGTTTAGGTATTTTGTAATTTTCCATTTTTTGTGATCTCTTGTATAAGAGTGAAATCTTTTATGCGCTTGCTACTTCGTAAAAAATACTAAACATATCTCTTAAAAATATTTGTAGATATGATGGTAGTGCCTTGACTGCATGGCTTGCACACAAAGCAAACGAATGACACACGCAACCCATGACGAAAAGCATCGTAACATCTTTCTACAATACCGCTTGAAATTCACTCTTATTTACCATCATAGTGGAACAATTATCACTTCCAATCCCTACAATGTTGCGCATAGGGATGCCTTTCTCATTGAGCGTTTTTTTAATCGACTCGTATAATCCTTCTGCAGTTCCATTTTCGACGAAAACTGTGTCAAGCAAATTGTCAATCACATCTCTCTTCTGAACATCAAAGTATCTAACAACGATTGCCAAAACTTGAGATACTGATATATCAGAACTCTCGTCAATAATTAATGGGAATTTACTTTTTTACACATATCAGCAATGTCCAATACCTTTTCGGATGAGACACGACGTTTTCATTGCCCACATTTTAACTCCTTTAGCAATATTACTGTCATGAAACGCTTTTTTGCGCACTTTTGATCAGTGTGTGTTACATCCCACGAAAGACTGTTGTCTTTGAAGAAGTTATCCACAGGTTTCTTCACATCAGCTACCTTAGTTGTTGTTGTAAGAGGCTTACAAAATAAAAAATCTTCATTTATCACGTTGTCTTTCACATAGCGCACTAATACGGCACGCTATCTTAGATTGGAAACGTCTGTGGTCTCGTCGAGTTGAAGGCTGAATTTTGCCGGGCTTGAAATCAGATCTGCAACTACTTGAGCTAAGACGTCTTTGCTCATGTCCTCTATTCTGTCGCTGATGGTGTCATTTGAAAGAGGAATTTGAGATAACTTTACTTCAGTCTCTTCTCCCAGCATGATATTCGCCACCTTCAACACAGCTGGATTTGCGAGTGTTTCACCAATGGTAAGTGGTTTCCCCTGCTTTGCGATCAGGTAAGCAACTTCGTACGATGCTGTGAGGATCGGTTTGTTGATGGGTACAAAGCCAAGAACAGGCAGAGTAGCCTTTTCATCGAATCTGGCTCTCTTCACCTTGAATTCAACAAGCGTTGTTCTTGTATTTTTCATCTCAATGCAGCTTAAGGAAGTGTTTTCTTAGTTTTTCCGGTGATAGACTAGAATTCTCAACTTGGCATTGCAAATCATGCAGTTAGGACGCTGACTCTCATCACGTTCCGCTTACATGTGAATCTATATTGTACATATTCATCCGACCTCTTTCTTTTTTTGCTCTACGTAGTAAGTATGAAGGGATTAAAATATTAAGAAATAAATCACAAGACGTCCCGTCACGACAGTCACTAGTCGACTATTGAGCGCACCAAATTCCCTTCAGCGCAGATTAGCCAAATGATGTAGCGTGATCATCTGCAGCCAATGATGGGCAGCAGGGCGTGCCATCACGAATCATATGAGTCGGATGTGTTTTTTGACCTCCGTCGAACCCCTGAGACTGATTCACCGAACCCCTGGGGTTCGATCGAACCCAGGTTAAGAACCACTGCCCTAGAGGAATTACTTTAGATGACCCTGGCTCACAGAGAAAAACTCTGGAATGCCATCCTGTTGTATGTGTGTGTGTTAGAAGGAATTAAAGGCTGTTACAAAGGCCCCAGCCAAACGCTGGCCCTCAAATCTAAGTCCAAGTCTAAATCTAACTCAACAGTCGTCATGGAGTGCGAGTGGCGTAGAACAGACGTTTTTAAATTAATTTAGACTTGCAAGTGATAATGCTAAAAGTGCAGCCTAAAAATAAAGAAAATTGAGAAAAATTTAAGGATGTACACTGTAGCTTTAGACTGAATGTAAAGTTCAAAAAGTGCATTTGTTTTTACAATGAAGAAAGTGCCATTTTAGTTTTAAGAAAAGTACTGTTTTAGTATTGTTTATAGAAAGTGAAGTTTTATTTTATGCTTTATGTGGATCTTGTGAATGATGCCTGCATTTTTTGGTACAAATGTTGGTTTCCAAAGTAAAAAATACATTAAACCTTTAAAATTAAGCCTTGAAAAATTACCTAAAGTAAACTTTTATCTTTTATTTAATATACATCTTAGTGCATTGGTAAAGTAAACATGTGTATTTCTTAAATGAAATTTTTCATAACTTTAGGTAGTTTTGGATGTTTATTTTTGCAGCATAGAAGCAAAGCAAAAGTATTTTAGTTAATTTCAGTAGGGAAACTTCATTTGACATATGAGTAAATTAACTTACTATCAAAGTTACAGAACAAATTAACTTTGTATCTTGTACCACTGTACAGAAAAAAGTTTTCCTAAGCAGAAAAATACATAGTATACATCAGTTTTGACAAGCACCTTATTTTTAAAATGTTCTTGGTGTAGATTTAGATGCTTTTTCAAAGTTAAAAATGTGTCGATTAAAATGTGTTTTGTTTTCAGAATATTACAATGACTTTTTATGTTGGGAGACCATTTAGGTCTACTTTCCTTCCTGGATATAGTAAGCTTCTGTTTACAAGTAGAGTGTCAGCATCACTTAAATATAATGCTGCTAGCAAAGCTTTTTTCTCCTGCACATCCAGTGTGGCTCAGAAGACTAGAAATGAGCAGCAACAAACTGAGGCTAATGGAGGACACTTCTACAATGCCCAGCAGCTTCAAATTCAAGACACAGTAAAAAAGGTTAGTGTCATTTGTTACGAAATCCATTAAACTTGATTATGATTGTATGTTGTTTATGAGTGCCTTTGGGTATAGCTTAGCATGCTTTTCGTTTCAAAATGGAAAAAATTAGTAGCTCATACGTGTGTTACCTGGCATTCAAAATTTTTGTGGACTTGTTCACAGCCTTTTCTTTACATCTTCAACATCCTGTCAATATTAGGTAAGACATAGAGGGTGTGAAAAAATGTGTGGTTTTGTACTTCCATTGAACTCTGATAATCAACTCCTTGTCCTGATGTGACTAAGGTACTTCATATCATAATATAAAACAAATTTTATGTACTGGTGTAAGAAAGGCAAAGTACAATATTCTCTCATTAGGACATCAAGTACAGGGTGGTCCCAGAAGTAACTGACCCTTTTGATTTGCTAATAAACCGAAAACTATTAACGCTAGGATATTGAAACTTGTTTTATTCGAAAGAAAAACCTTTTTATGGCACAGTAGGATACTTGGTATCCTATTGACGAACCAGCTTGACATTTAATTTTTGCTTTGTTGCAAACCCTTAATTTTCATCATGTCTCCATACAGCAAAGAACAAAGAATAAGAATTTTGCAAATCTACACACGGACAATGTCAACAACAGAAGTGCAACGTGATTACAGAAATTATTTTAGAACAACAACCAGTCCTTTGAAGAAGGACGCATAGTCCTTCTTTGTACGTATAGTCACTAGAAGGATCTGAAAAAATTACAGAACCTAACCTAAGTGGTACACGTATGTACCACTTCGGAGTCAACGTGTTAACATGTATTATTGTATGAGCTTAGTGGCCACTCCATAGGAATCTGAGTTGCTGCAGTTTTAGACTTTACAAAATGAATTATAGTTAAAACTTTTCCAATGCAAACATACAAACATTCACGTAAATAAACAAACAGACATAGAAGCAAAAACCTATCAAACTTCAGCGATTAGTCAGTTCTTATCCTTCTTGACAGAGGTCTGAAGAAGGACTGAATTCTTCTGCTAGTCTTTCTCTGAGGGATTGACAGCAAATTTGAGGGGTTGACAGCAAATTGAGTGAGTGTAGTAGTCGTCAGAATACAGCCTTTGACTCGTACAGTTCCTTGACGTTTGCATATGATGCCGTTGTTTCATTATCAAGACTGATCTTCTGGCCCTCCTCACTGATCCAGTTGTTGTGGATGCAATTGTTTAGAAGATGTAGCTCCAGGTGTTTAGCAGATGTACTGTGTCAAAAAGCAAAAACCAGACATTCTTGTTGGCAAGAGGATGCTTGGCTGAGGCACTGCAATCACCTAGTCGTTCAAACAGCTTACAATACTGCTGGTTCATCTTGTGGTTGTCTGTAATAGACCCGATGACACGTTCACTTGCCCTCTCAACAGCAGCTGCAGCCTGCTTCACACGCTCAAGCTGGTATGCTGCCGTCAGCTTGTGAACGGATGTCAGAAATCATCAGACTAGGCCCTTTGTGCAGCGACTTCATCATAACACACAGAATAGAAGTGGCCTTGCAGTCTCGGTTGTTCTCGGCCATGCCACTCAGCAACCCACCAGAAAATGAAACAGTTGGGTGAATCTGTACTTCATTTACCAAGAGAAACACATTCTTCTTTTGCAGTGTCTGGACTTTGTCAAATGTTTCCCTCAGCACCTGGTCCTTGTCAATAGATGAAGTGATGTACTGCAGCTTGCGTTTGCATGGCAGAACCAAAAAGTCTCTGAGCTGTTCATAATTACGCTTTGGGTATGATTGAAGAGCAAAACAATCATTCATGCAAAACTACTTCTGTGATAAAAGTTTCAACTGACGTCAAAAATACCAACTCCTTCTCGGTGTGGATATAGGCTGACGTGTGAGCTTGAAGGGTGACAACATTTTGGATCGTTTTGTCAAACGGGGTGTTATACATGGTTCTTTGCCAAGCGCACAATTTCGTCGGACTGCGTGTACGATCTCAAACCATTGTTAGGATGAAGTGTCTTAAACAGTGGTAGTAATGCCGTTCTTGAACGCACTGAACGTCAGTGGGGAACACAAAGTGGGCTTGTTTTCGACAATCACAGACAGGCTGCACTCACTGAAATTTTCGGTTATGAACAAACACACAAGCCTTTCTTTCGATCTTGAAATAATCAAGTTCTTATACCGCTTCTGTAGGTTACGTTCAGGTTTGAAAGCATCAAATGAAGTAATCTTATCCTTCTGAAGAAAATACCTCAGTTGTTGGTCTTCAGCTTTCGCTGGGCGAGGTGCAGGTTCTGGAGATGACAGACATGAAGCAGGCACATTAAAGATACTGGGAGGGATTTCAGGTCGCATAGAACCAACATGCAATTTGATCAAAGGTGGGTCAGCACCCCAGTGTATCTCACAAATGAAAAACTTGTCTGGATCTACTACAAAGTCTTTACGAGGTGGAATAACATCAAGCCACTTCTGTCTCTCAGACTGCTCTTTCGGCAGGCAAAACACGCGGCGCCTGTTCTCCTTATTGTAATTACCCCGACAGTTCACAACCCCACACTTGTTCGGCATTTTTGATACATATAATTAGCAATAAACTTTGTAAACAAACAGTATCCACTTAGAAATACAGCCATGTGCCTCGAAGTAAACAACAATGTCTGATTCAAACCGAGCGACAGACTACGACAAAGGTCGCAGTGTGACAGTTGATGACTAATTGAGCTCACTCAGCTCAGTGAACTGGCCTCCGCTAGCGTAGTCCACTATATGACCGTGCATGTCCTGTTTATAGTAGTCCTTGATTGTATATTAAAAAAGAGAATTGCTCATGTTTCCAATGTCAAACCTATTTAAGGATAGCACTTTTGTAGGGCCTCATGGTCTTATTTTGTACTTTTCCCTATATTTCCTTGCAAATATCTGTTGTGTATTGGCTTGGTTTGCGAATTAAATTCATAAACCGGCAACTTCTGTCAATTTAGAATTTTGGGTTTGTTAACAATTGATAATGGAGCTTGAAGTGGGGCATCTTAGTGAAAAGCTTAAACTCATGGCACGACGAAACTAAGCGCAACATAGTAGGTAAAATTGGATTTAGAACACATTTTATTCATGTACTTTTTCTCTTTTTTTTCGAAATAATGGCGATTTCAGGGGTAAATAAGGTATTTTTTTGCTTTTTCGACCCAAATTGATCTCTGTTTACAGTTTTCATGCTAGAACAAAAGTAGAGCTTAGGAAAGAGAAAATCAATGTCTACCAACGATCGTGCCCCTTTTTTGCCAGGATAAGAATCACAGATGCGCTCCTTAATATGTTGAAGGAAAGACAAAAATTCAAGTATTTTGTCCCAGACCGCAAAGTTCTTTCCCATGAGAGTTAGAATAGAATAGAATAGAATAGAATTAGGCTATAGGAACGAACCTTCTGGCCCATTCTTGGGTCGGATAATTACTTCGATAATTATTCGGTTGTTTACCCAAGTCCCATGCCGTATTTCTAGCCGCGTCAACCATGTCGGCAGCGGGATTCGAACCCGGGTCTTCCCGCTCGAAAGCAGATTCGCTCACCAGTCGACCAAGCTGGTGATGAATGACTTAGTTAAAAAAATGACTTTGAGTTGAGTTAGAGTTAAAATGACTTTGATTATGATTACTCTAACATAAAATTTTAATCATAAAATTATTTTTACAAATTTCTGGTCACTATTCATTTACACCAAGGGTCCTCTGAATATGTCGATGTACATATCATAAAGATAGAATCAATATTTATATTGATTATATGTAAAACAATTAATAAAAAATATACATGGAAATACTTTCAAAGGCCTTTATGATGTAATTATTAATGTGATCTATTAGAGTTAACAATGCTACAGATTGTATTGGTATTATATCAATATTGACATGTTCTTACTGAGAAAAGTTCCCACAGTTAGTGAACAAATGTACATCATAGATTTTTTTTTCAGTGTTGAATTGCTACTTCTCAAAGCTAATTCATGATTTTTAGCTAATATTTTCTTGAAATGTTTTAACTTCTTTTTGAAGCAGCCATTTAACCCTTTCGGTACTGACGGCATCTCTGGTAGCCGCAGTCATTTTTCGCCTATTAAGATGCAGAGCAACACGTGTGTCTGTGCAAACGCTGGTAGGGCAGTGCAAGCTACAGTTTGATCAGGACAATGCAGTGACCGTAAAACATCACAAAGCTTTTTTTTTTAAATTTGATGTTAAATGTGTTGAAAAAGGTTCTGATATTTGCATCATGGTACCGAAAGGGTTAAGAAGATAAAAGCTTCGATTTGAATGCATTACAAGTATGTTAGGTTGATTAAAGTTCATTAGCAAAGGATTTCTATTGTTAGGAAAACCAGAATTATTAAGATATTAACATTGAAGTAGGATTATGCTTTACACCTGAGACCAGAACATTAGATGGTAGTTGAATTTCACTGAATTTGGGTTAAAAATATGTGCTCTATGCCATGCTAGTTGAAGTTGGCTTCACACCTATCATAAATGTAAATAATAGATTATTATATTTTCATTACATTCTTTCTAATAAACATCATTTTAATAGTTTTTTGTATTTAATTTTATGTATATTTATAGTGGGAACATCATTTGCTAGTATGGGTTTATTTCAGATAATTGAAGCTGACATCAACCCACATGTGGATGAGTGGGAGAATAAAGGCGCTTTCCCAGCACACGAGGTGTTCAGCAAGCTAGGCAGTGCAGGGTTGCTGGGCATCAGCAAACCAGAAGGTGATGTCTCATTCTCTGCTTCCCATAGCACACTAATGTGATGTCATGCTCTGCTTCCCTTAACACATTAATGTGATGTCTCATACTGTGCTTACTCCAGCACATTAATGTGATGTCATGCTCTGCTTACTGTAGCACACTAATGTGATGTCATGCTCTGCTTCCCTTAACACATTAATGTGATGTCTCATACTGTGCTTACTCCAGCACATTGTGATGTCTCAAACGTTTATTATTAAATAAATTTATATTAATACAGGGTGTCCCAGAAGTAACTGACCCTTTTGATTTGCTAATAAAACGAAAACTATTAACGCTAGGATATTGAAACTTGGTTTATTCGAAAGAAAAACCGTTTTATGCTTTATTAGAGCTAGGTTTTGATTATAATGTCTTTTAAATGATGGCCATGGTTGTTTTGACAACTTAGGGTTCGTTTCTTTGTCGTTTCCATAACACTCCTTAGTATATCAGGCGATAGTTGTCTTATTTCAGAACAAATGTTGTTTTTAAGTTCTTGCAGATTTGTTGGATTTGTTACATAAGCCCTTGACTTCAGGTAGCCCCATATGTAAGAAGAAATCGCATGGGGTCAAATCTGGAGAACGAGGGGGCCAAGGAATGTTACCAAATCGTGAAATCAAATGATTTGGAAAGCACTCATTTAACAATGTCATCGTTTCTCTTGCTGTATGGGCCGTGGCTCCATCCTGTTGAAACAAAGTATTGCGTAGGCCATGTCTCTCAATTTCAGGAATTAGAAATTCGCTAATCATAGTTCGGTATCTTTCACCATTAACTGTTACTGTTACGCCATCATTATTTTCAAAAAAGTATGGGCCAATCACATTGGAAGCAGTTATCCCGCACCACACCGTTACACGAAGAGAATGCAGCGGCCTCTCTTGAATTGGATTTTCATCGCACCAAATTCTAGAATTATGTCTATTTACATGGCCAAACAAGTGAAAGTGAGCTTCGTCAGAGAAGATAATGGTTTCGATGAAAGAGGCATCCTCACACAAATGAATAAAAGATTCGGAATAATTAACACGACTGTGATAATCATTAGGCAATAACTGTTGGGTTAATTTAATTTTGTAAGGATATAACTTCAAGTCTTTTTTAAGAATGCGGTGTAATGTCGATCGGGAAATGGATAATTGAGTTGAACGTTTTCTGATGGAGGCTCTAGGATTATCTGTAACACGCAGAAACTCGCTCGATTACAGCTTCAGTTCGAGTTGATTTTAATCTTCCAGATCGTTGTTTATCATTAACATTTCCAGTGTCCGTAAATTTTCGATACACCGATTTAATTGTGTTCTTCGAACGACTGGTTGTTGTTTTGAAATAATTTCTGTAATCAGGTTGCACTTCTGTTGTTGACATTGTCCGTGTGTAGATTTGCAAAATTCTTATTCTTTGTTCTTTGCTGTATGGAGACATGATGAAAATTAAGGGTTTGCAATGAAGCAAAAATCAAATGTCAAGCTGGTTCGTCAATAGGATACCAAGTATCCTATTGTGCCATAAGAAGGTTTTTCTTTCGAATAAAACAAGTTTCAATATCCTAGCGTTGATAGTTTTTGGTTTATTAGCAAATCATAAGGGTCAGTTACTTCTGGGACACCCTGTATTTCTGATTGATGACACTACTTGTTTCGTGAATCGTGCTTTGTTACATATTTTGATTTAATTAATATAGATTTAAGTTAACAAATGAAGTTAACTTGGTTTAGTTGAGCAGATCTTGTACAATTTTACATGCAGAATTTTAAGGGTGCAGTGTCTGTGGTGCACATCATTTTTATTGTGAAGGCATCCTTGAGACAGCTTCCTGCTTGCGGGAAGCTGTTTTGATCCTACCTCCTACGAGGCATGAACGTGCTGGTGGCTTATGTCTTTGCAGATATTATTTTTAATTTTGCTGTCGTTTGATATGTGCATTGCTCCTCATGCACTACTGAGTCAATAATACAAGTTGTTTGAAACAATTTGTTTCAAGGTCATCTTGATTCAGCCATTATTATTCTGTATTTTAGTTTATTGAAGCAAAGATTTTTTGATGGGGATTAAAACGTCCCTTGATTGAGGTCAGAACATCCCTTGATGGGGTTACTTATCACATAATTACCCAGTATTTCAACTGTAACTGTTAAACATTACGTTGAGTTTCGTATTCTTTACCTCACACCTGTTCTCTACATTTTGATTGCTGTACAGAATATGGAGGCTTGGGCCTGAACTACAAGTATAACATGGCGATGTTAGAGGCGTTGGGGAACGTGAACTGTGGAAGCATCCCTATGGCTGTATCAGTGCAGACTGACATGGCGACACCGGCCCTTGCTTGGTGAGAGCTTCTGGTTGTGTCTGATGAGTTCTTATTAAATTTCCTATTTCTTTCTTGTTTTTGTCTGTAAAAATTACCAAAAATTCCATCATTAAATTTTCAAAACTAGTGACAACACAGCACTGAAAGAAAATTAACCCTTGTGGGAAGTTTCTGTTGGCTATATTTTAGATTCATGGAAATTTACTTTCTGTATTGTATACACAGAATACATGCGGCATCTCTACGTATACACTCCATACTTTTATGGTATGAAAAGGGGATATTTGTTGGTCCAAGAACAAATAAAATGAGTGCAAGCATGGAATTCTGAGTGATATTGGGGAGCATTTCTTATATGAAGCTACATTCTAATCTGCAACAGAGGATTGTTTTAATGGTTGCTGTGTAAGCAGTGGTGTGCGTGTGCCACGAGAGAGCAGTGCTGGCTGTGGTCTGTGGTCTGTATTTGATGGGATTTTAATTAGTATGAGTGCGCATTCCAAGCTTAGGTATAGGTCTGGAGTGGATGATTATTCAAGTATTTTATGGTAGTGCAACACTCAACCTAACAATATGAAGACTATCAAAATGACATAGTGCTACTAACACTAATGATAGCCAAGCTGTAATAAGTGCAATGATGTACTGCTGGTGAGGCATCCAAATAGTGCAATGATGAGTTCCTCTTTCCTACTCTACTGTTATGGAAGTGGAATGACCTCACTACTTATTGATGTCTGTACCAGAATATCATACTTTACTATCTTGAAAGACTGCTATCATCAAGTATAACTTGAGATAATTCGAGAGTAATACGATGCACTCGCTGGGATTATTATTGATGATTGTGTCATAATGATGGAATTTTCTCAGTACCATTTAAAGACCATCCCACTTATAATTATCACTGTCCTGCTACTTTTAAACACCATGCCACAAGGGTGCAATGCTCGCTCATGCTACCATTAAAAACAAGTGATAGCCTTCTGCCTAGCGAGTGCCCCCAATGCGCTAACGCTCAGTACTCGCTTGGCAGGTTTGGCAGCGACAAGCTGAAGCGAGAGTTTCTAGCACCGAGCATTGGCGGCGAGCTGGTCGCGTGTGTGGGCGTGAGCGAGGCACATGCAGGCTCCGACGTTGCTGGTAAAGGGAGAGAAAGGGGCCTCTATAAGTGTGTGTACGTGATCATGCAACTAAGATGAGAAGGGTTTAAAATTTTGCACAGCACTTCAGTAAGTGGTTTTGGATTATAAGGTGACGTGCTATGTGGACAATTTTAAAAATTGAATTGTTCTGCTTGATGGCATGAAATGGGAAGTGAATGGGACTTTTAAGGGTTTCTTTGTTAACTCATGGCTTCATGTCACCAAGTGGCCAAGCACACTCCTGTGAGATGTGTCAGTGAACCCTGTGTATATTGCATATTTTTTCTAGTCTTGAAAATTCGGGTAAAAAATTGCATTATATGGAAGAGGATTCCAATTTACTTCTCTATGCAACGTTCGCTAGATAATGAAAAACCATTCTTGTAACTATGCATTCTCGGGTTGATGGAAAGTGCAGGAAATTCGACTTTGAAAATAGTTATTTCCATATCTCTAATGTATTGTGCTACCGTGGGTACTGCGCACGGTTTGTTGTGCTGTACAAGCAGGCACAATTATGACTTCTGACATGTTTCGTGTCGAGTATTGAGCCGCATTTTTCCTGATATCAAGGGAGGCTTCTCTTGATTGATGCCCTTCTCAGAGAGGCTGCTCCATGTTATTCTGCCCTACTCTTTACATGCTGCACCTTCACTGTACACGTACAAAACATGGTGAAGCGTCAATAAGTCTTTGCAACGCTTCACCATGCCATCAATTTAAGGAGAACTCGTTCCTGTGGCAGTAATAACCCATAATCCATACCTTCAGAAGCAGCTTGCCACCTAGAGATCAGCCTGGTATCTAACGGACAGCGTCAAATCGCAGAGGAATGACAGAATGAATTACAAATGCACAGTTCTATTCTTGAAGAAATGTGACCCTTGTACCGTGGAACAAATGTTGAAATTTGTATTGCTCTGCAGGCATCAAAACGACGGCCAAACGCGTCAAGGGCGATCTGATCATCAACGGTTCGAAGATGTGGATCACAAATGGAGCGCAGGCCGATTGGATGTGTCTATTGGCGAATACCTCCACAGACAAGGGGCCGCATCGCAGCAAGAGCCTTATCTGCCTCCCGCTCAAGACGCCAGGTATGCATCACGTATTGCTTCCCTCTAATTCCACTAAATAATAATACAGTTTGTTGCTTGCTTGCTTGCTTGCTTGCTTGGTACGTCTCTTTGTCACGCTCTTAAGGATTTAGATGGGGGGAAATAGGGTAGGGTAGACATGTATCGTAAGCATTGTATTGTGAATACCAAGGGCACATCCTTTGATCTGGAAACTCCTTCGCAAAGCCCGCGTCCACTGGCAAATCAAACGAAAAAATTCCGTAAAAAACACGTGAATTTTTACGTGTGGGTCTACTAGTAATACTGCTAACTAGTAGACCCACACGTGGAAAAATTCACACGTTTTTAACTAAATTTTTTCGTTTGATTTACCAGTGGACGCAGGCTTTGCGAAGGCGTTTCCACATTGAAGGATGTGCCTTTTAATGATTTATAATGTACTTACTTTGTGAATAAATATATTTCTGTTCTTTATATTTTTAGCATACACAGGGTGCGGACAAAGTCCTTGGACCAATTTTTAAAATCAATTTAAATATTGTCGGAATCTGTTTTCTAAGTATTTTATGATTCATATCATATGAAGCATATAGTAACATAATGACGTAAGCGCCACAAACGAAAACATGAGAAAAACGCAAAGTTTTGCGACTTTTAGAATGCGGTACGTCTGCAGTGAATTAAGTTAGGAAACTAAGATTGGTCTTAAAATGACCGTGAGCATGTCAGCAATGATGTTACCTATGTGAAATAATTAGGATATGTATGTATTCTGAAATATGAAACGATGACTGCGTCTTTCTCCAATTAAAATTCATACTGTACAACAAATTGGTGTACCGCATAGCATAAAAATAGCAATAACACCTCGAAAACCCGTAAAGTGACCCTCAAAGGTATTGTTATTACTCTATACACCAAGGTAAGTATCTTCAAAAGGTAAGTAAGACAAGATAGTATGAATGCATTTTGTAAAGCCAAATCACCGTTTTTCCAAAAATCACCATGTATTTGCGTTAAGACAGGCATTGTTATTCTATTGAAACATCCATCGGGGCATGGAGCACTTATCGCATTCTGTGGAACATGGCGTCCTGTTGCCCGACTCACATAGCCTTGCCCAAATTACGTTGAACTTTAGCTACATTTTGCTTCCATAACACAGGGTTACGGACTCTTTTACGGCCTGTCGATGAACCTGGTTGATCACTGCTGTCACTAGTGTCCAACATTATTATGGGGAGTCTCTATAAACACCATAAAAATCACAAAATATTGCACAATAAAATCCGTGTGTGGTAGAGGTTGGGTATAAACACAGTAACGCAACATGGCCTCCGCCCGGACCTGGACGCTCTGATTGGCTGCGCGCGGGAGTAATACTAGCACGCTATTGCCTGAGACGCTAATTTTCAGAAATCAATAAAACATCCCTGAAGGCGTGGAGCTGCATGGACCCAACTCCGAAGCTCCAATAAAAGTGAAACAAGAAGAAGAAGACGCTCGGGCCCGTGTCTGTGTGGCGCTCACAGTACAGTAAAGACTAGTAAGAGCACTTGCAATTTCAACGTCATGAAATTATGTGACGTTTTAGTGATGTACCCGCGTCAACCAATCATGGCGCACGTGGCCCTACTGGCTCACGAGTTAGGCCAACGGTCACATTGTCAAATTTATGCTGATTTCAAAGCAATAAAAAACAATGGGAAACATCTTGACACAATGGTCTAATGCTGGTGTGTCGCATTTGCTACTACATAAATACATATAATTTAGATAAGAATTACAAGATGTAATAAAGTGCAAAGATAGAATTAAACAAACAATGGACATAAGCATAAAAAATTATTAGGAATATCCTATTTTTCTCTTTAATTTGATAATAGCTCCGCTTTTACCATTGAAATTCCATTTTCAAACTCACATTGATGATATTGAATAAGATACTCTGGGATGCTCTTAGTGTACTCGCTTCATGCATAATAGAAGGTGCAAAAATTTCATTAGTCGTGATATTCGCTATGAGAATACGATGAATTAAAACCAAAAAATTATAATTTTCATATTACAGAGAAGTGTATAATTTTCTAGATCGAGTAACACAGAAAGGAGTTATAGTCCAAGTTGAATTCTGTCATTTTTCAATTATTTTTCTTTCAAACTACGTAACAGAAAAGTCATGTGTACTTGTTCCATAAATGTTATTATTAAGTGAGGTTCATGAATACAATATTAGACGGGCTTGTTAATTTTGACATTGAACCTCCCAGGCCCACTTCGTTGTTCTAGTGTTAAATTGGTTTAAACGTCTTTTCAAGTCGTAGATCTCGTGGCCGAGTGGTTAGAGTACTGGGAATATGGATTGGAATTCTCATCTGTGCAGGTTCGAACCCACCTATGTGGGTTTTTAATTTGTGTCCCCGCCCCTCCAAAAATTGACCAATCAGCGCCTATACAATTTCCACGTCATGGATAACGTCACCGCCTGAAAACCGTCGATTGGGTGGTCATTGTCAACTCTTTTCTTTACTGTACTGTGGTGGCGCTTAAGTCAGGCTGCGACTCATTCTCCAGTCCACTGAAGCTCCACGTTGCCTGAGACGTATTGAAGTGTTGTTTGCACGGACCTTCGGCCTTACTGTGCGCCTCGATTTTATTCTCCCACGACTTTCCCTGATAGTTGACGTCGAGACGCAGATAGTTGTATAATAATCCCTATTTTGCCCAGAGTGTCGCTTACGTCACTGTGTTATTATACGTCGCATAACACGGTTTATTTTCCAGGTTTATTCAAAAATTTAGGAGTATGTAGCTAATTTTGATATAATGAATGATAAACGTGCAGCTATCATTGAACTTCATCTCGCAGGCAAGACAAAACCTGAAATTGTGAGGCTGCTAAAAGCTCCAAAATCCACTGTTTATCACACTTTGCGAAGATTTGAAGAACTGGGGACTACTGAGGATCGTCCTTGAACTGGTTGTCTACGAACTTCTCGAACCCCTAAGGCTATCAAAGCCGTCAAAGCAAGGATCAACGAAAAACCAAGGAGATCAATGAGGAACATGGCCAGAAACATGGATATGAGTGAAAAAACGATAAGAAACATTGTCAAAAATGACTTGAGCCTATTACCATTCAAGATGTAAACTCGCTAACAACTGACAGACCTCCAAAAGGAGAAAAGGCTATCCAGAGCGAGAATTCTTCTGAACAAGTTGAAGGATGGTACGGACACCGATGAGATCGTTTTCTCAAATGAGAAATTGTTCACTGTTGAGGCGAAGGTCAACTGCCAGAATGACAGAATTTAGCAAAGTTTTCTGCAGACATTAAGGATTCCTCACGAACTGTTTTCAGGCGTCAAAAATCCTCCTCGGTCATGGTGTGGGCTGGAATCTTCAAAGCTTGAAAATCTCATTTTCGTTGAACCGGGAGCAAAAGTAAATACGAATTCGTATATCGAAGGGATTTTGACTCCTGCGTTTGAAGAAAGCAAAGACATTTCAAGGATAAGTCATTCACCTTCCAGCAGAGGCGCGCCGGCCACACCTTAAACAAAACCCAAAAGTGGTGTCAGGACCATTTCCCAAGTTTTTGGAGCAAAGAATTGTGGCCCCCTTCCTCGCCTGATCTGAATCCTCTGCACTTTTGTGTTTGGGGATATTGGAGTCTGAAGGCTGTGCTTCCTCCCACACAACAGTTGAAGCTCTGAAACGGTAATTGATTAAGGCATGGGAGAAAATTCCCCAAGAAAAGCTCTGTAATGCAGCAGAGGGGGCATATTAAATAATATGTTACCAAAATATTGAGAAAGATCCTCGTTAAATATTTCAGTCAGTATGTCTTTTTATACCTAAATGAATGAACCCGACCATTTTTTACGAGTCCAAGGACTTTGTCCGCACCCTGTAGCTCTTTGTGCACGGTTATTGGAGTTGGTAGTTAACTGGTTAGTTTGTGCTGTTCTGTGATGTGTTTTGGCTTGTTGTAAGCCGTCTGAAAAGACGAATAGGCCACATATATATGATCTATGTTAATGTATGTCCTTTCTCCCTTTCTTTAAGTTACGTATTCTATTTTTAAAAAATCTTACGTTGTGGTGAACGGTCTGAATGCTTTGATAATGTCTTCTCCATATGATGATGTATATTGCAGATAAAAAGTTTAAATTCTTAAATAAGTGATTGAGTAAAAGAAATATCTGCTGAATAGGGAAAATGTAAAATTTAATCACTCAAGCTTTGTAACTTTTGGACTTAAGCTTGAGGGAAGTGTGAGGACTTGCATTGTCATGAAGCAAAATTGAACCATTTCTATTTACTAGTGAGGGTTGCTCTTTTTTCAGATTTTCTTGTTTCCATACGATCGATTTCGTGGAAATTCGATTTTGCTTCTACCATGTCACCTTATGAAAAAGAATAATGTAAATGAAGGGCTGCAATAAAAACTAAAGAAAAATTTGACAGTTGTGTAACAATGTGATTAATAGGCCTAGTGCTCAGTTCAGCTTTTCCGTCACTTTTATCGTCATTCTTTCATAATGTATTGCTGCTATATGTATTAGATCAAATTGTTAAAATAATAGCACGGTTGATTCACAGGAGTGACCGTAGCCCGCAAAATTGACAAACTGGGCATGCGGTGTTCAGACACAGCTGAGCTTTTCTTCGATGACGTGCGAGTGCCTGCTGACTACATCATTGGAGAGGAGGGCGAGGGCTTCACCTACCAGATGATGCAGGTGCTTAGAGATGTGCTCGTGCTTACCTTTTTACTGTTCGTGCCCGTGATTTCATCGATTGTGTTCCTGAATGTTAGTATTATGTTCGTACCAGCAAGGAATGGAATGGTGCTAGCTAGTTCAAAGACTTGATTCCTAATTTCAGTGTAGTATGTCAATGCCAGCTTATGCTGTGTTGCTAGCGGCGCATAACTGTCTGCATATAATTTCTCAGTGTAGATATTCGTATTAATGACCTAGGTGTGTAGATGCATAGCATGATGACTCGTGATTACTGTTGTAATATACGCATATGGCATGAGAGAGGGCTAGCTACCTAACCTTATGGGCTGATCAAGGGATGGTGTAGGCTGAGCACGAGCATCTCATGAAACGTGACGATGAGCAAAGATTTTCATGTTCAAGCTGTTGTCCAAAATACGTAGCTTCGTTGTGTAGTAGAGCTACACTTATCGGGCCATTTATAACTTTTTTTGAGGGATTGTTGTTAATAGTAGATCTCTGCTCTGTCTCTGTGTAATGAAGGGAGGACCAGTATTTTGTTGAAGCGATCATGTCATTTGTGCTGATGTTAATTAAAAAGTGCTCAGATATAAAGGGAAATTTTGTATTTAATTACCTGGTCTCAGGTGTATCGAACTCTAATCTTAGCTCATACGCCTGACAAGCCGGCGATTATCTGAATATTATTTCACTGTTATTCTATTGGCCTTTCCTTAACAAATAAGTGGTATTTGTGGCTTAATTCAGCTGTGGCTGGATATAGTCTTAGTCTTTTGTAGTACTTGCCAACTACTTGGGATACGGAGCCTCAAATGTTAGTAGATTTGGGGTTGATCCATCAGAAATTTCACTCACGTCCAAAGCAATTGATAATTATTAAAGCATGAAATTGCCTTTGAAGACGAGCCGGAATTTATTGAAACAGGTGTTGTTAAAAGGTGTCTTATTTTGAAACATCGATAATGGTTTTTGAAAAACAGAGTTCTGCTTGCCACCACGTTGAAATGAAGCCTGTGTTATCAGCTGTAACTGACAACCGGCGCATCGATTATCTCAGATTTAGGTTAGTTAGGCAATCTTGTTAGGTGAGGCTAATTACTTTTTGTAGGCTTGTTCATGAATACTAGTGGTTATCTATTTTTATTGCAGTTAATCTCGTATTGTCAAGCTTTATTGTGATGATGCTAAAAATTCCCAAATACATTGATGGTTTGTTAGTTTCTACTGCTAGGCATAGTTTATGACCTACTGTCTATGAAATTTTACTAGATGAATAGTGGATATTTGGATCAAGGCTGTCAATTTTTTTTAGTGTTCTTTTTTATGGAAAGAAATTTCATAAGAAATGTGCATCATGCGTTAATTGTATGCTTTGTTAACACGCAAAATTGCATGAGAGGGCTAATGAATGCTTGAATAATAGACTATTACAAAATATAGTAGAAGTGGGTTGACATTGAAAACACTTCCGATCTGATACGGTACTTCATTTTGTTTTATTGCCAGTACCTAATTCTACAAAATAGGCCGTGATTTCTAGTATGTAGTATGTACCTTGAAAACCCCCAACTAGTACGAATATAATCCCTAAGATTTTATGAATTTTTATGGTAGTATAACGTTGGAGACGAATATTTGATGGAACCTGTGTTGAAATTTATGTATGACACATGATTAAAGACAAACATTTATTGCAGTTCCAAGACGAACGGCTGTGCGGGGCTATTTGCGTGCTGGCGCCCATGCAAAAAGTTTTGGACCAAACTTCCGAGTACACGCACAAGCGCATGGCCTTTGGAAAGCCGCTCATAGCAAACCAGGTTATTCACTTCAGGCTGGCTGAGCTCCAGACTGAGCTGGAGTGTCTGAAGGCTCTCTTATACCGCGCTGGAGGTGAGTCAGGCATCATGTAGTCAGCGTATCTTGGGGTACACAACTCACAGCGTTCACGCTGACGGAGGTTGAACTGCATGGTTTACGTTATTAGTAGGACTACAGTGCTCCTCTCAAGGATGGTGTGCTAATTGTCATTGTTAGTCACACGTACTTTAGATCTATGACTGAGTTCAACTGATCATAACAAATTTCATTTTCTACTCGTATTTTCAGTACTTGCTTTTCCCTCGGAGTGTGCGCTGCGAAAAGTCATCCTCAAGTCTATCGTTTGGTACTCAGCGATCCTTAGTGTAGTAGTAGGATTCCCGAGCTTCTCTCAGAAGAATATGCTAATCGTGCTCGTCTTTGTTAGCGTCTCTGGGGTAACGGACCTGAGCGCACCTGATACATCTGCAGAAGATCCAGCAGGGCTAGTTATGACATTCTAGTGTCGGTTCAGTTATCCAGTTAGGTACGCTTTACGTCTGCCTTTCTCTTTTGCCTTGCTTCTACATTTCTCTGCCTTGTCTGGATTTATTTTCTACTTTTCTCTTCGGCTTTTCTATTCTGCCTTTTTTCTGCTATTTTTCCTGCCTCTCTCTACTGCCCTTTTCTCTCCTACCTGCCCTTTTCTTTCCTACCTGACCTTTTTTCTCCTACCTGACCTTTTTTCTCCTACCTGACCTTTTTTCTCCTACCTGACCTTTTTTCTCCTACCTGACCTTTTCTCTCCTGCCTGACCTTTTCTTTCCTGCCTGACCTTTTCTTTCCTGCCTGACCTTTTCTTTCCTGCCTGGCCTTTTCTTTCCTGCCTGCCCTTTTCTCTCCTGCCTGGCCTTATCTCTCCTGCCTGCCCTTTTCTTTCCTGCCTGGCCTTATCTCTCCTGCCTGCCCTTTTTTACATCCTGCAATTGTGACATGTTGAAGAGCAGTCGAAGTTTAAATTATTTGTAATGTGAGTTTTAATCGTCTTATTTGCAGCCTTCATTATGACTTCAAAAAGGACAGAAACACATAAAGACCAAATTAATTGTTCAAAGAGGAGAACAAAAATATCTTTCGAACAGAAGATAGAAGTAATAAAACGTGTTCAATGTGGTGAATCTCAGAATGAAATTGCCAGAGAACTATACCTCAACAGGCCTACAGTCGCAAACATTTTAAGAAGCAAAAATAAATATAATGAGTTGCCAAATAAAAGTGCATCTCCATCTCCCATTAACTTGAGTGCTACAAATGTATCATATCGACGTACTTAATCGTCGAGATGGAGAAAAAACTAGTAGAATGGTTGAAAATACAAAAAGATAATTACACCCCAGTCAGCAATCTTTTATTGCAAGAAAAAGGTATTGCTGTATTTGATAGTTTGAAATCATCACACAGCGGTTCGACAAAAGATGAAGAACAAAAGTTTGTTGCAATTAGAATAGAATAGAATAAGGCAATAGGAACGAGCCGTTTGGCCCATTCTTGGTTCAATACCGAAGTCCCATGCCGTCTAAAAGTAAATCCATCAGTCATGCACGTACACCTTAACCACGTAAGTCAATTTAGTCGTGTGCACACATGTCACTCACGCACAGGCG
>VCRD01002908.1:10185-40722 GCA_006783055.1 Trinorchestia longiramus | reverse complement strand
TGACAATGACACCTAGATCTCTTTGTTGCTGGACTGTTTCAATAGGTATGTTATACATCGTGTGTTGGAAATGCCGGTTATTTGCACCAACGTGCATTACTGAACATTTTTCAATGTTGAAGCTCATTTGCCAGGTTTCAGTCCATTGTAGAAGACGGTTGAGGTCTATTCGTGGATGATTACACAGGTTCAAGAAAAGAACTAATTTACGCGATGTAAAACTGCAAGGCGTGGCTGCTGACGCGGATAGAATTGCAGCAAATGAATTTCCAAATAAATTAGCTGATTTCACAACAGATAGTCAATACTGTCCTCAACAGATATTTAATGCGGACGAGACATGTTTGTTCTGGAAAAGAGGTCCATCCAGAACATTCATTGCAAATAGTGAAAAATCTACTCCGGGACATACAGGGTATCAGTAAAATCATCAAATTCGCCGATGACACGAAACTGTCAGAGCATTCACTAAAAGAGACGGAGCAACTATCCAATCAGATCTCAACCGTCTTCTACAATGGACTGAAACCTGGCAAATGAGCTTCAACATTGATATATGTTCAGTAATTCCCGTTGGTGCAAATAACCGGCATTTCCAACACACGATGAATGATATACCCATTGAAATAGTCCAGCAACAAAAAGTTCTAGGTGTCATTGTCACTGAAAATCTCAAACATGACAAACCAGTAGAAAAATACGTCAAAAATGCGAGCAGGATTCTTGGTTTCATTGCACGAAACTTTCAATACAAGTCAAAGAACATAATATTATCGCTCTATAAAGCGCTAGTCCGGCCTCATTTAGAATATGCGGTGCACTCTGGTCTCCTACCTCACGAAAAGATATTAATAAAATGGAAAAAATTAGCTTAAACCAACGTAGATGATTCCAAAACTCCGCAATCTCAGCTACGAAAGACGTCTTCAACGCCTTGAACTTATATCCCTAGAACAAAGAAGACTGCGA
Organism: Trinorchestia longiramus; assembly: GCA_006783055.1. Taxonomy (NCBI): domain Eukaryota; kingdom Metazoa; phylum Arthropoda; class Malacostraca; order Amphipoda; family Talitridae; genus Trinorchestia; species Trinorchestia longiramus. Next base: position 39,753 of record VCRD01002908.1, on the reverse strand, counting down.
GGACAACTTATTGAGACCTTTAAGTATCTCAACGGCCTTAACAATGTAATCCTGGAAGGGCTTTTCGAAAGAGACGGTAATGTACGTACCCTGAAATAACGGTCAAAAATTATTACTGAGAAACTTCAAGACATCTCAAGTTATGAACTTTTTTTCCCGTAAAAATTGCCGCAACTTGGAACCAGCTGCCAGAAAACATAGTTTCTGCTGGCATTGTGAACACATTCAAAAATCGTGTCGATAAATTTTCGATTACGAACCTCCCGAGTATTACATCCTACTAACTATATGTCCCTAACTCCTTAAGACTAATGGATGATTGAGATAAATACGCGTGACATAAATGCCTGTGTGTGAGTGATATGCGTGCACATGACTAAATTGACTTACGTGGTTAAGGTGTGTGTGTGCATGACTTATTGATTTGCTTTAGACAGCATGGAATTTCGATATTGAAACAAGAATGGGCCAAATGGCTCATTCTTATTGTCTTATTCTATTCTATTCACAACTAGAATAGAATAGAATAAGGCAATAGGAACGAGCCGTTTGGCCCATTCTTGGTTCAATACCGAAGTCCCATGCCGTCTAAAAGTAAATCCATCAGTCATACCAGGGGACGTGGTTCATATTGTGATATTCAATCGAAATTCAAGCTTAGTTGTTTTCGATGATAACATTTCTCCCTAATTCCTTTTTTCCTTGAAATTACCTCACCCAGGTAGCTGTGGTCGGCTGGTATGTTATCTGATGCGCATCTTCCACTTCTCTTCTTTTTCTTTTTAGAACTCTGTGCTCCCTCTTGGAAGTTTTTTAAAGATTCTCTCGAATAATGGAAAAATTTTCCTTTATAATTCAAAACTGTGAGCAATTGTGAATTGTGCCTCTGCATTAAAAAAATGCAGTTGGACTGATTAGATAGCCTCGTTGAGAAATCCTGATTAATGTTAGTTTTGATGTGTTTCTAGTGATGAATTATATCAAATTTCATTAGTGATGTTAAACTTCGTGTCTTTTAAATGAAAATCTTAGCATCGAATAACCGAGATTATTTTTAATTTTTGATGATGTGTTATAGACAAGTAACTTGATAGCATAAGCCCCGAGTTAAGTGTTTTTGAGCAGTGGTCCATAGGCTCAATTCCCTCAAAGATCAATATTAGATTGTTGATGCGTTCATAATTGTTGATGCCTGCACAATTGTGAATGCCTGCATAGCTCGTGCATTTAAGCAAGGAATGCGTTGAGAGATAAATTATATTCCATACGTTAAATAGAAATAAAAGCTTCTCTCTTTGGAGCAACTATGGGTTGTTACTCATAATTTCAAGAAAAATGATAGTGGAAGCTATAAGTAAGGCTGTAACACACGAGCTGTGTTCTTCCACTGAATTGTAGTGGGGTTAATGTAATTATTTAATGTCACTAGTCAATCTTTAATTTGTTCGATATTGCTAGTTTTCGAGATTGAAAAGTTGGTTTGAACTTAGCGTTAAATAAATCCTTATTCTTTTCACGAATCTTCTGATAAAATACCGTTCCGTGTTGATAAAGATTTTTTTGCTTTCCTTCACGGCAATTGAGATGGCTCATAGCAAAGGGGGCCGCGTAATTACGGAATAATGTCGTTCTTCATCCTCATACCTATTATTTTTATTACCATTTTAAATGAAAGGAATTCATAGATAAATTTTTTTGTTAAACGAATAATAGGAATTTAGCCAACTAATCGATCAGAGGTGTCACCGGTCTTACTGACCAATCAATGTCAGGTCGGCTAAGAGTTTCCAACCAGCAAACCTGGCAACAACCTATAAGCTTTACTGCACGGTTCCTTTCCAAGTTTGAGTGTCCAATAATACTTCTATTAAAAAGGGGTTTATACATTTATTTTTATTGCACTTATAAATCACAGTATTTAAAAAGGTATAGATGTATGTTCATGTATTTATTGCACCACGAATTGCAAAGAAAAGTTGATAGGGAGTGTCGAATATTGCACCAATGGCTCAGCGACGTGTACAAAAATCGGCAGCAAGGCTCTTTGCATCAAGTAACCACTCGACAGCAGACTGAATAAGTGTTGTCACTCTGACTGCAGGCGTTCGACTACCACTACTACCTTTGCCGGCCGTCCCTCGATACATAGGGAACCACACAAGCGACAGATCAAAGTGTGCATACCCAAGTTACTAAGACGAACACCCCTAACGTACACGCCCTGCTGAAACCTAGTGAACGACTAGGTCATTTCCAGAGGCAAAAACTTGTTTTGGTACCGTAGCGTTGCTTGAATTTAAACGTTATTTTTGTTGAGCATCAAGGCCTGCAAGTTTGAATGATACCCAGAAACATTACGCATCATTTTTGCTGAACTCAGGCAGGGAAGTGAGAACTTCGAGTTGATTCTTTAGTGCATTCCCGCTCTCGGTTAATGAAAACCTACGTTGTTAGTTGTGAATGCTTCTATTGATTTCTATAATCCATATTTTTTATTTTGTTTTATTACCAGTGTTGTCGTAACGCATCTCCCTGTGTCAGACCTGTATGTGGAGGGCGAGAACGTGATGCAGCTGGCGTCGATGGCTAAGCTGAAGTCGGGTAGACTGGCACGGGAAATTACTGACAGTTGTCTCCAGTACTGGGGGGGCATGGGCTTCACAAACGAGGTGAGCTTTTCTCAGTCTCCTACTTCTTATATTCTATTTGAGAATTTGTAGTGTTTTTAAGTCTTAAAGAATAATTTTGTCGTAATGTTGTTTAAGATAATGCACCAAGTTGGAAAATACAATCAAAAGGAAAGTTTTAGGCTTGTGAATAAAAATTTGAAGCAACTTCAAACCCTAAAGTTAAAGTTTTCCCATTATACAATACTGACCTCAATTAGCTTTTCATCAGACAATACTGAGCTCAATTAACTTCCCATCAGACAATACTGAGCTCAATTAACTTCCCATCAGGCAATACTGACCTCAATTAGCTTTCCATCAGACAGTACTGACCTCAGTTAGCTTCCCATCAGACAATACTGACCTCAATTAGCTTCCCATCAGACAATACTGACTTCAATTCCCTTCCTATCAGACAATACTGACTTCAATTCCCTTCCTATCAGGCAATACTGACTTCAATTCCCTTCCTATCAGGCAATACTGACTTCAATTCCCTTCCTATCAGGCAATACTGACTTCAATTCCCTTCCTATCAGGCAATACTGACTTCAATTCCCTTCCTATCAGGCAATACTGACTTCAATTCCCTTCCTATCAGACAATACTGACTTCAATTCCCTTCCTATCAGGCAATACTGACTTCAATTCTCTTCCTATCAGACAATGCTGGTCGTATACAGCAGCTGCTTGCGTGAACAAGCCTTCTATGTGTTATTGCTTGCTTGTTTCTTTTTCTTAGGATCAACTTGTCATCTAAGACGACTGATGCGCATCTATAACATTATACCTGTGAATCGAAGGTTTTTTAGTGACCATCACAATAATTTAAATTATTTACCATTTGTATTTTGTGATGTACATTAGTTTTTCTGTAAGAAAGATTTTATTCAGTCAAGTGAGTCTGAATTGTACCCATGTAGTTCAACCCCTCGTTGTAATCTCACTACCACTGGTTCTGTACGCCTGCTCTGCGCTGGTCCTGCTTATCAAAACTCTTTACTGAGACCGGTTGTTACAGACTGCTATTTACAGTATCTGTTGAGCAAAAAAGATTCACGGGAGCTTCCCTCTTGTGATAGTAATATATGTTGCAATTTTAAATATTAGTTGCATCGGGGTTAGTTATTGTGGTTCTGTGGCAACAGTGATAGCAGAAAACTGACGCTAGAAAGCAACCTCGCTTACCGAAGAGAATCACAGCTGTTATTGTTGTTTGTCCAGCGGGCGATCCGAGGGGAAACTCAGGGGTGTGGGGAGAGGTTCGAGCTGGTGGCGGATAGGAGGGAAATAGATTGAGAGTGAAAGAACACAGAAGAGGAAGGTTGCCGTGGATACTGGGTCCAGCCACAGGTCTAGAGGGGTAAGGTGTGTAGGGGTGGCGGGTCAGCTGAAGAGGTGGCTGGTGGGCTGGTCCGCGGTGCCGCAGGCAGGGTACGTGGACTCCCCTGCACTGTTCCTATTTAGGCCAGGTATGAGTTTAGGGCTCTGCTATGGCCCGATTGCCGTTGGGAGAGGAGAGTGCGGGTGGATCTGGGAATGGACCGTTTTTGTTCGGAAATGGGTGGGGGAGGGACAGTTGGAGGACCCTGTTGGTGTCTGCTGCACCAATGGCCTACTGAGGTGTGGAGGAAGTTTATGGATTGCCTGGAGGTGGAGGGAAGACAGTCCTCGTCTGAAGATAGAGGGGAACTATGGAAAGTAGAAAACGCGATTGGAGAATATGTTTCATGCTGCGTGGGCCGGAGGGTTGGTGACTCTGTGGTAGTTGGAGTGGTTAGGGCGGAGGTACTAGGAGCAGAGGAGGGAGAGGTGGTCGACTACAGGGAGGACTTCCGTTTCCTTATCAAGGTGCGAAACGGAAGCCATTTTGTGGGAAGTATATAAAAAGCTCTTGTAAACTGGTTATACTGCGTTCGCTAGACATGTGAGAGACATGACGGTTAGGACGGAGTCTTAGGACACAGATGCCTAGTCCCAGACTCTAAACGAGGCTAGTGTGTATTCTGTATTGATGTTGCAGGTGCTGGTGAGCAGACTGTACCGTGACATGCGCCTGGTGAGCATTGGGGGCGGGGCTGACGAGGTTATGCTGGGCATCATAGCCAAGACCATGGGGAACCTACCGTCTCGTGGCAAGTGATCTAGTGATGCCCTCCCTTCATCGCGGTACTGCAAAGTACCACTGAGCTGAAGTGCTCTGTGTTCTATATTCACTGTTACGTCTTTCAATAAATGAAGCTAATGAGCTTACTGATGCACTTCTGTGCATCAGTAAGTGGTATGTAGTATGGTATGTAGTATGGCTTTTAAAGGATACAATTTTTTATTTGTGGGATGAATAAAACTTCGCCCCTGCAGGTATAGCAGTGAAATAAAAAAGATTTCGAGTGACTGCAATTTAGTCATAGTGTGATTCACATTACTTACGGATATTTTATGCTACATAAATTGTTTGCCCTGTAGTAAATGAAATACGCAAAATTTTAATAACAGTGCAGACTCTCTTTTCATGTAATGGAGAACAATTTCCAGCGCCAAAATTGAACACATTCATTGCGGTATGACTTACCGGTGGGTCACTCAGGTTAAGTTCTGTAATTAGTTTCAAAGCTTTCTAGTGACTATGTACAACGTAAAGATTTGCACCGGCTAGGCAACCACGATGAATGTGTTAATATTCTATTGGTACGTGTGCTGTGAAAACTTTTTAATGACAGATATATCATAGGTGCATATAGCAGAGGCAGAAATAGTTCTAGAACCAGGGCTAGGGGTATTTGGAGCGAGTTTGTTATTTCCTGGTGCCACAGGTCGTGTTTCAATGGTGTAGTGAAGTGCTGCATTAAGTCGCATTGCATTGAGCTGCTGTTGCCTCAACTTTGAACATCTAATCGTGATTGTTATTATGAGCTTTAGGGATTTCTTCGAGTCACTTATCCTATGTATTGTTCATTTATGTAAACATAAGCTACGACTGCTCTCTCACTGTTCAGGGTGAGTTATTCGTGCAATGTGTGGGTAGGAAATATGCTTAAGTTGTTTATGTATAAGCCACAAGGAAGTATAAGCTGTTGTAATTTTGCGTTGTATTCGTGGGGGTTATGTTCTAAAGCTGGCTCATAACGTTTTCCATTTCATATAACTGCTTCTCTTCACGTTTCTCAAACGTTTACTGGCTTTGAGATATACAAGGTGTCCGGAAAAAAATGTGCATGTTCTGTGAATGTGTACCATTTACATATTTATTATTATTGCATCAAGTGCAATTATCCACATTTATGGGAAACGTACTTTCTGTAATTAGGCTCTTTAGAGTTGTATAGTACAAGAAACGCTCAATAAAGAAAAATATGAATAATAGACTCTAAAAGAGTAAATTTTTATGGACATTTTGTCTGTACATATGTGCAATATTTCTATTACTGAAATTTGGTATCCTACTGCGTGATGGTTTAGTCGTAATATCCCAGTACAAATCTAGGGCTTTACCATTTGAAAGCTGACACTATACTTTTTTTGCTTCATTTGCATTTCCCGTTATACTACCAAAACAACTGAGTAATTTATATTTTTGCATGTATAATTAGCAATTTTGAATGTTTAGGTCAGGTATAATTGAAAACTATTAACTTGTATGTTAAACGAATTCTTAATGTTCATTGTTTGTGTATGCTTATGATGGTTTTCTATATGAACGTTTTGTCGACTATCCTAGTGAATTGAAACGCCATGAAAGAAGTTAAAGACATAGTGACGAATAGGACTAAACAATATAGTAACTGCTGGAGACACGTATTAGGAAAAGTGTTTTGTGTCATGCACTATCTCTCTTTTTTAGGACGCAGCAAGAGACTTAGCATGCCATAATGTCCTTGCTTTCTTCAGAGCAAGACTTAACGTCTTGGTGTGAAGTTATGAGCATCTGATCCTGTTAACATTACTTTTATACGACTCTTGAGTTGTGTATAGTCGGTGTTGTGCTGCGCACATTGTTCTACCTCGTGGGTAATTCTGATTTTTTAAATTTCAGTTTCTCTGTCTCTAGTACTTGGCTGACTCACAGCCTATCGCACCTATTTGTGATAAATGAATTTATATTTTGATGTCTTTAGTGCGTACTGATATTATGGTGCTGATCTTGATGGAGGGGTGTTATAAACAATTGCTTCAGTACTGTATAGTATATCAAAAGTTTATTCATGTGAAAATCTATACATGACGCTGTATTCGTGTTTACTGGTACTGTTAAAGAACTGATTACTATAGGATACAATTTTTTATTTGTTTGTATTCTGTATTGATGTGGGAGGGAACACTAAGCATTGAATAAACTATACAGTTCTAAAGGTCACTGTGTTAAAAACATGTGAAAAGAAATTTTTCATCTAGAAAGATATCCATTAGTTGGCGCATACGTACGCTACCTCAGCATTACCACACATATCTAAGGTACAGAGACGTTCTGATATAATGTACAATACAGGGTGTCTCAAAAAAATGTACTCACCCTTTAACCGTTGCTAACATGCTGTCTTCTTTGTGTTGCAGGTGTGAGGTTCGAACCTTTGCGAACATGATTCTTTAATCACATTTAATCATGTTCACAAAGGTTTGAACCTCGCACCTGCAACACAAAGAAGACAGCATGTTAGTAACGGTTGAAGGGTGAGTACATTTTTTTGAGACACCCTGTATTTGTTGTTTTACAACTTTATTCTAAATAATTATTTTGTGAGATATTATAAGTTATACATAACATTTTATATTTTTCTCACATCTTCAACTAACGTTCAAAACTACACCAGTAATTTTTTTCTTGTTGTCAGTTCCGCTTGCATTTTTACTTTCATATTGATGAGGAACATGATGTACCGTGGGGAGCAAAATAAACAAAACATTGATTAAATCTCCAAATTGCACATTTATATGATAGTATAAAAGTATCGGAGCATCGGCTAAGATCCTTCATTTTTTTTGGACGCGGATACCGATGCTATCAGTACATCTGTAGTTCTGAATTAAAAATATTTTAGAAGCTTTTTATATATTATGAAAATAAAATATCTGACAAGTGATGTACGTATTCTCAATCTAACATTCTAGCTATCGGCTTGGATACATCGCACAGTTGACAATACAAGAACAGAAAGGCTTAGATTTTACCTGGCAATAGTAATTCTACTCAAGTACAACAATAGTCCGTTTTATGCTCCTAAATAGAACATATTTTCAAAGTTATATTACTTCTGTATAGCAAGTGCGCGAGCAAGTTAGATTGGGTAAAAATAGTTTATATTAAAGCTAAAACAGCGTTAGACATAAATAACCATAGGAAAATAGTAATGATTTTCGGATGATTCTTAATAAAATCATCTACATATATAATCGACTATGGATCTCTCACTCTCTCTGTACCTGTGTGTGTCCGTCCCATTACTTCCTGCCACCTGAGGTGGTGGCGCGCAGGCGAGACACACCTGCCACCCGCAGCACCTTCTGTCCGCCACCACCCGCCGCACTGTCTTTTTGCACCCTGCGCACCGTGGCGGAGTATCTGCATATACAATCGACTGTGTATCTCCATCTTGCTGCATCTGCGTGTGTCCGTCCCATTACTTCCTATCTATTACTGAAGAAAAATTAGTGAACTGAAATCAGAACGGGTATGCATGTAGTACTAGCATTGTATTATGGATACCAAAAGCACCGGATCACTATAAAACACTCCATTTGTTTCGGTATTAACTTTCTTCTCTTACACAGCCATGTTATCGTTAGGGAAGATACCAAAATGAAAGTTCTGAATGTATTCAAGAAAAATATTCTGATTCTGATGATACCACGGGTAAAACTGAAAAATGCATTTTATTTCATAGATCCTCCATTTCATCACTTTTAAACCAAGAAATTTCAACGGATACTATCTGGGCCATGTTATCATTAGATAAGATACAGAATGGTAGTTCTGTATTTATACATTAATAAAAGAAAATATCCATTCAAAATACAAAAATTTGTCGTAAATCTTGAATACGTTTATCTCTATAATAATTTTGTATTAGTCGAATCTAAATCGTGGAATTTCCACGAGAACTGTCTAGTTGTAAATAGAATAGAATAGAATCAGGCTATAGGAACGAACCTTCTGGCCCATTCTTGGGTCGGATAATTACTTCGATAATTATTCGGTTGTTTACCCAAGTCCCATGCCGTATTTCTAGCCGCGTCAACCATGTCGGCAGCGGGATTCGAACCCAGGTCTTTCCCCTCGCAAGCAGATTCGCTCACCAGTCGACCAAGCTGGTGATAAAGCATTGCATCAACGAATTACGAACAATAAGTTCATTAGTTCTTACCTATTTGTTCAAACTCTACACTCACTATTGAAACAACGTATGATAAAGTTTTTAGACCTAAATTTAGAGAGGTACAAATTTGAATAAAAAAGTATCAATTAAAAATAATACACATGTTCGATAACCATGCCCAATACCACGGTCTGAACTGAAACAAAACAGTACTCCGAGATAGCGAGAGAACCGGGATATTTAATTGATATTCATGACTATTAATGTAGTGGTTGGAACCTTATCTGCGCCAGGAGTTGTATACGAGCATTTGCATAAATGGACAAATTTGCATTGAGCAAAATAAGAACTATAAAAAGTTACAAGCGAAAATGTCAATCAAACGTTTCTTGTCAGCTAAGCCGTCAACCTTTGACTTAGTAACGACTCAAGTTGATTATAATTTGAAATATATTCAGCGAGAAATTAATTAAAGTCCATGTTTTCATCCAATAATGTTCACAAGCAATAAATGCAATCGGGTCACTCAAAAAGAACAACAGTAGCACTGCGATCGCTTCAGTCCAAGGCAACATCCAGTAGTAATAAGTACAATTCATTTACAGCAAAACCAGGTCCAGAAACTGACTGCCTGCTCCATTGAGAAGCTGGTCCACCTCCCCTAAGGTTTGCCCCAGCTTCGACCGGCGGGGGTAGTACACGGTGTCGCGTGGAACGAAGTTCCTGTTGAGCATATCAGCTAACGTGAGTGAATCGGATTGTAGGCAAACTCGAACTTTTTCTCGTCCGTAACATCGGAAAAATTCAAAAGCCTTGCTCAAATTCGAGCTCATTTCGATGCCGTTAATTTTTTTGCGTTCTGGAAGACATTGGGAAAACTTTTTACAATATTCCTGGCTGTTCCTGAGCTCTTCGTAAACGTCGTGAGAGACTGGCAGCTCCAACAGCGAATTGCCGATGAAGTCATGATTTGGTTCAAGGTTGTCCGTTAACTGCAACAAACAAACATCAACTGAAAAATAGAAGCTTTGGAGACAAGATCGCGTTGTTCCAAAACGAACACAAGCGAGACGGTGATTTCAATCAAACATCAGGTGAAATGTAGCTATTTTAGAACAGGTCTTTTTGTTTCAGAGCTTTCACAAAAAGCCTTCAGCTAGGGAGAAGGTGGCCACTTGTGGAGTGAAGCTGATTATTGCATCAAATTCGTTTGAGCTTTTGCTCTGCAACAGTTTCCCTTGCAATTGTTTCAGACATGGAGAAAGTATTTATTATTGAAGATCGGTTAAGAAATCATGGATTAAATATCTGTTGGCAAGACGGGAGTTCGTTCAACCAGTCAGACAGCGGAAAGCTTCCATTAACTCAAATCTCTTTTTTTTATAAACAGAACCAGCGTCGACGCTATCTGGCGTTCCTATTGGTTTAGATTGCGGCATGGAACTTCGGTAGCAAAGCAAGAATGGACCAAACTGCTCGTTCCTGTTTCCATATTATATTGTTCTTCGGGCACTATAAGTCAAACCACTTGACAGTTAGATCCTATCACATTCTTCATTAAAAACCTACAGAAAAAATTCACTGCATGCAAGATAAGTTACCGCGATTTATTTCTTCGATATATAAAAATAGTCTATGAAAATTTTATGATAGTTCAGCATTTAAGACCATTTCCCAAATTGCAGCACATTGATCTGTAAGCCGATTTTTACTAAACTTGGCATCATTCGGTAGCACTAAAGTTTACTTTCTGATGAAGATAGATCAGAGTTACAGAATGCATACCATAACGATCTAGTCAGATCATCTGTTATATTTTCCACCCCGTTGCAACACAACTAGTTTCGAATGCGCCGGGGACTAAGTGAAGACCACTACTAGCCGGATCTAGAAGAGCAGGAACGGTAGGATTTTGAACGCCTTTATCGGTCACGAATTCCCTTTATAACTTGCAGTCAATATTCGGACCATCCATGGACACTTGAAGTACTTTAGGTGTGTCCAAAATTTCGCTGCATCTTTGAATTTATTGAGCAAGTCTTTGGTCGTAGTGACCCAAGAATTCTGAGCTAAGATACCGCGTCACAATGCAGTGTTGATCAGTATCTTACTAGCAAATATGTATTATATCTACATCAAAGCCATATCAAGTGTCCATCATATATGGATAATTGCAGTGATTAAATACTTTTTTCAAAGACCTGTGATTACCAGTTTTACGTAATTAATCGACAAATTAAGCATCATTAATCACCATGAAAAGCATATTTGAGAAAGTTTAACAAAATGAAATGTTATATGGCTAATAATTATTTTTGACAGAATCAAGCATTCCTTTCGTTCAGTCACTGTAAAGAATAAGCCCTCATTTCTTTCACTCTTATCAGAAACTGCCCTTGTAGCCTTCAATAATGAGACCTCACCGCTTTCATGGCCTTCAAGACGCAGGTCATGTTACCCAGCTTCTCTTCTGCGCGAGACCGCACGATGCTGAAGTGTCGCTCCCTGGCTACTTGCTCTGTCTCAGGGGAAGTCGGCCAACTCCTCAACATTGAACTCGTCGCCGGCATGAACACGGAGAGTGCATCCGCCTCTCGCTTCTGGTGATGGATAAGGAAGAATTCTATGGCCTTTACCGAAAAAAGAAACGTTTACGAGATAAATATCTGTATACATTCAAGAATGTTACTCAGCGAAAAAATTGTAACTGTATTAAGAAATGTTTCACCCTGGAATTTGAGGGAAAAATGTCCTTGAATGAAGGAAATCGGAAAAAAGACATCCTTTTCCGAAAACTTTTCCGAGGATATAGAAAACGCTAAAAAGTCATTCTCATTAATATATGTTTCTAAACACAAGTTTTCTTATGCAATATAGAGTACTTTTTCTGCCTATTTTAAATATTAGGAGAATTAATATCACTCTGTAACTAGTAGAGAACTTTAAAAAAAATTTGGAATACTTTAGAACTTTTGAAAACCCAGAACTAAAATAAGTTTATTGTGAGTAATGCATCTTAAACTTTTTTCTTGCACTTATTTTATTTTATGACTTTATATATTCAGGATATCATACTTTATCGAACTTATTATTCAATGTTTTATCAGTATGGAGAATATCACTGACCTACATTAAATAGAACTATTTAAATTCATGTTTTTATGATGCATCCTAGACGTGGGCGGAGAGCACTGTCTACTAGCGTGACACCAATACAATTCCCTGTGTGGAAACAATATTGGTCGACTCTTTTGATATATTAAAAATGCAGAAAATTCTTTTATTGTTATGGTACCACACCCATGAAAGCGTATTGGTCTCCTAGGTAAATTTTGGCTACAATCATAGAGCAAAGCTTTCAAGTTTAAAGCTCCTTTTCATCGAATTTAAACCCTAAACGACAATGTGGAAATTCACAGTTTTTTCCTGCCTTTTTTATTTAGAAGAAATGAATAAGAGTTTCACGAAATCATCTTACTTGTTTTTTCAGAGGGCGACCAATGCCTCCCCGGAAATGTTCGGAGGAGTCCTTCCACAGCCCTTGCTCTGTGGTGGTGTTCTGCCGTAGGGCCGCTAGGATCTCCTGCTCTCGCTGGTACTGTTCAGTGTCTTCAAATTTCAGGCGTGGGTCCGTAAACGTCATGTCGTGCTGCCCGACCAATAAACCATAATTCTAGGACTAACTTTATTGGTGAATTAACAAAGATTTCCGTCCATCATGATACATTGCAAAAAAATATACAAGGTGACCTGACGTTTAAGATGGATTGCGGTGCGAATTATGCGTTTGTGCAAGGCCGTGGCTCGATCCTAAAACGTTTTCTGAGGAAATATTCCACATTTTGAAGAATTTTTATGTTCATAATTTTCAATAATAATGCGACTAACGCAGCATTACTTGTAGAGCTATGCTCACATTACTGACTTAGCAAAATCGACGATATTATTTCAACTACTGAATGATTTCCCTTAAAATAAATAGTAAAATAAATTCAATATAAAAATTGTAGGTGCAGCCGCTTTAAAAATCTCGAGAGAACGAAAATTTGTGAAATCATTGAGGTCAGTTACCTCCACCTACATCTTTATTTATCAACTGGAAAAAATTCAAATAACAAAGTGAATTAATGAAATTTAAAAATGAGGGCTGACAGCAGCCTGAGCCTTTGTTACGGCCTTTAGTTCCTTCTAAAATACGCATATAGAACAGAAGAGCACCCCAAAATAATTACTCAAAGGCCACCCTGTGTCACTCTATGCAAAAATATCAGGCAAGTGAGGGAATCACCGAGATAGACAGCTTATAAACAGACCCTCATGCTTGGCAGGTAGTCACACTCTAATCCAGGTGATTGACAGTTCGAAATCAGAGTCTCTTACTCCATGCATGCACTCGGAAATTCTTTATTGCATCCATAACAATAATGATGTATTCTTCATCCAGTCGTACAACAGAGCTCATGCCAGTCGTCTTCAACATACCTGGCGTTCCACTAGTTCTCTCCATACGGCTCACAAATCACACCCATTAAGCATTCTTGCTCGTGCTCATATTTAGTGCATTCTAGGACCAGCTGTTCAATTGTTTCCTCTACTCCTCTGTTACACTACATACATAACCTATTATTACCCTAATTCCACTTCCATGTAAGAGTATTCACACTTAATGTCTCATATCTGATGGCAACCAGGAGTTGGCTGCCAAAATTTCCCTCATTGAACATTTCCCTCCTTGGGACATTCTTACCGGCACACAAAGTTAAGGTGCTCTTCCAAACCATGCTATGCTTCCATTTGTTCTAACCAAACTCTTTTGTTAGTTTTTCAATTTCCTTTTTCTACTCTTTTCATCCCGATCTAGTCTTTCACCTCCATTATTTCTCAATAACCAATCGTCCTAGGTCTTCTAATTCTGACAAGAACAATCTTTTGAATCTTTAACTTTCTTACATGCTCCAGTAAATTTTCTCCCATAGAATTTCACTTAGATTTAAACAATTCTCTCGTCGTAGTTCAACACAGCCTTTACAATTCTTTCAGAAAACACACCCCCCTAGATTACCTCTAATTGTTGCTACAGCCGTCCATTTTGGGGTACCTAATGCCAAACGCCCTACCCTATTCTGCAGTACTTGGTTCTCAAAAGCCTAATGTTATTCATTACACTTGTCAGGCAAAATTATTTATTTGATCATAAATCAATCAAATATGAAATTTATGAAAAACCATTCAATCACATTTTGATTCTAACATGGGAATGTTCATTAAATGTTATTAATTGAAATACACCCATAAACATGACACTGAAAAGTAATAATTTCGATTGTAAAATTTCAAAGCAGTTAGAAATATAATTATAAATTCAGTATACACATGTATATAGGAAAAAAATCCTGCTAAGAACAGTGCGTTCAAACCTTTAAATCCTTGGCTCATTCGTAATGTAATCTTTAGAACATACAAATAATTAATCGCATTTAAGTTTGTATGTATTGTCAAGTTTGGAAGTACATAATTAAAGGGAGAAATAGCACGCAATAAAGAGGAGACTTGGCACACAGTTTGTGGAGTTTACGGAAGCGCATGCTCAATAATTGCTTGCAATGAAGTTCAAAGTTCACCTCTACTAGCAATTTCATAAAATAAAACCCCAGGGAAGTTGATATTCGGAGGATCATCTTTAGTGAGGTAACCTTCAGGATTGAGCTAACTCTGTAAACAATAATCTCTCTAACATTAACATGACCTTAGACTGCTACAATTTTCTATGGGATTATAACTTACATATCAATAAAGATAAACCTATAATTCAAGGTTAGGTTATTACCCACCGTGATAACACGTCGCTGAACGGCTTCCCCAGCGGGGTGAGGGACGGAAGCAGGAACCTGTTGAGGTGCTTGAGCTTCAAAGGGCTGGTAGTAGTACTGGTTGTCCCCGGGTTTGCGCACAGGGTAATAATGCACAACAGGCTTTGAAAAACCAGGCACATTTGGAACGAACGAAAATCTGCCGTCAGGCGAAGTTTTTTGAACATTGAAAGTGAATGGATAGAACTGCTGTGACGGAAGTATGGTATTTTTTGTCGGAGACTGAGGCACTTTAACGAAATAGTATTTACTAAGAGTGTATGGCGCTGGTAAAAAGTAGGGAAAGGTGAACTTTTGAAAGTAGAGAGGATACGTTTTCGAAGGGATGAAAGGTTGATTGGAAGTTCCAACCGTTAAGGGAGTAAGCACACCCTTGTTAGACTGTTGTTGCTCCTGAAAATTTAAGAAATAAAATCTTGCAGAACATATAGCACGGAGTGAGACAAGAAAAGAAATTTTGATGCAAAATAATATTTGTCAGAAGTAAAAAAATATTCGTCTAAAATAACATCGGCATAGTGTTATGAGTTTACTGAAATCACAGATAATATAATTAAGCCTGATGCATTTACAGATAGCTGCAAGCCATAAAATTTTATCAGATTTATGTCTAAATCATTTTAAACACCCCATCGAATTTTATTTTTAAAATATCATAAGGCCATACCCTAACAGTTTTTCTAAAATTACATGAATTTTTTCATTTATTTGCACAGAACTAATCAGAAATGCAATAGGAAACACGAATAATCACACATTTCCGTTCAAGACCATCAAAACGCCCCATTTTTAACTTTACTTGAAGGAACTTTCTCCCAAAAATATTTTAGATTCGATAGCAAAAAATTAAATACAGTCAAGCAAAAACTGATGCATTTTCGTGACCTACGCACGAACATTTACGAATAGACGGAGTTTGATAAAGTTTCCTGGAGTACGATGTTTCCTTTGCATTTTTTACAAGAATTGAACAAACATTTCAATAACTTTCCTGACCGTTGGGTGCGTAAGCATGCATGAAGCACGAACGTGTTAAAAACGCAAACAAATACAAAGAATCGCAGAATGATTGCCGAAAATCCACAGCATCACACCGGAAAATGAGTAGATAGAAATCATTTTTAAATACGACAGCGGAACAATTTAAACGAAGAGTCGTTTTTTGTTGCCTATAATTTCAAGAATTTCAAGAAATTTTTTTTTTTCACAAAAACATCAAAAGTGCATCAGAAACACGGTAGATCATGCATTACCATTTAAAACAATCAGAAATGTCACATTTTTCAGTTTACCTGAGCGCACATTTTACCAATTAAAATGTTATATTCGCTAGCAAAAAATTAACTACAGTTGTGCAAAAACAGATGTGTATACCGTGATCCACGCACGAAAATTTGCATATAAAAGGAGTTTCATGGAATTTCGTGCACTTTTGAATTTTAGAGAAAAAATATCAAAGGGTATCGCCTCCCATCTTTTCGAAGAATTATATGAAAAATCTTATGAACTAGTGTGTATGCCCGTTAAGAATAACAGGTTTTAATATCATACATTTGAAAGAAGAATTTATAGCAACAGATTCTCAGACCTAATCATATAGTCTACGGATTTAACTCCAGCGGTTAAGAATCTATATACCTGAAAGTTTACGGGGTTAACTACCAGCATTTAAAAGAAATTCTTATTGTAATAACAGAAAAATTACGCACAAAAAATGTATCAATTTATTTATTTAAGAAGACACCTGGCGTTTTATTATATCGTGTTGGTTAATGATGACAGCAGCAACTTCAATAAACAAATATAGTACTATTGAAAGATAGGCCTTTCAGTGATCACGTCGACACACTAGACTACTCTCATCCATTACCTGGTTCTCAAGGATGATTCATTCAGCTGCCCTGAGGAATCGAACCATGTTCTCTCTCATCGTTCAGTCGAACAATTTCTCCTAATTGTATCAGGAAGTACAAAAAAGTAACTAGCCTTTGTGACCTCTGAATATTTTCCAACACTGAGGTCACTGGCGCTTTTCCAGAATAATTTCTAGTAAATAATATCACAAATTATATCTAGAATCTTCACATGCAATCTAGAACTCTAAAACAACAGTTCTAGTTGATAAAATGTGCCACTACAAGCGTCCGAGCGCAGCTACAGTTGTACAGGGTGTCCGAAAAAATGTATACATTTTTAACGGCTGTAGTTAGAATATTACTGATGGCTGGTATAGGTCTTATTCTCTCATTCGAAGGAGCAAAATCTCAAGTTTCATTTTGCATCTAGAATACGCTGTTACCTACCTTATTTCAGCGCGTAGAAGTTTAAACTACAGAGCTTTAAAAATGCATGCATCATTTTGGGACACTCTGTATTTCACCCTGCGAATGATCCTCACCAGGCTGATTGGTACGTCACTGACAGGTGGAGCGTCTGCAGGTGCACCAGGTGGCGCTGCAGCTGGTAGAACAGATGGACTAGACAGAGGCGCAGGATCCTGTTCGACGAGAAGAGCTTCGCCGCCACAGAAGCGACTGGCGGCCACCAGCTGCCTCTGCCACCTGAGTAGCGTCTCTCGCCCTAAACATTTTGTCAGCACCTGAAACAGCAACGAGTTCACAAAAAACACATTTAGTGAGATTGGATTCAATGAGAGAAAATTCAAAAACATTTAGAAAAATCAAATATAGAACATTTAGCCTTATTAAGTGATGTGCGTACAGCTTTTATTTCTTATTAGGTATGTATAGAATAAGGAGATGTGATTGGTTGTAGAAACTATGGTGGATGTGTAATACAGGAGAGAACGTAGGCATGCATCTCAGTTAATCATGGCAAACGCCACAGCAACTTTACCTGCAAAGACATTTTTACGTGACTTATATTTATTTTCATTCAAATTTCAGAGTGGATTAACGACAGTTTTCATGAATTAGGCTTCGCATTTAGTAGGATACCTTTGTTTTGTGGTAAACAATAGTAATACAAAAACTATAATTAAAGAACGCCTCATTGCTCTGCACACCTGAGTAATTAAGACTTCTGCAGGCCACACCTTTGTGTTGATATGTTATAAAAAATAAATAAAAACTAGAGACATGAAAATGTGTTCTATTTTCGTTCCTCACCAATGAACATTGAAGTTTCTTGACAATTTCAGGAAATGAATGGAAATGTAAAAAAGTTCCGTAGAGAAATTAATATTTTTAACTTGAAGCCCGTAGACAAAAAAGTCGTTCCAAATTTTATAAATTGATTCCGAGTAGTTGATATCGAAACACGAAATACTATTATAATAGTTTTCATTTTGTAAACTTGTTGATGTCATATTCATGAAATTTATACATGCAATGCTACAGAAACTAAATCTAAACGAAACATGTGGATACTTCTTCGTTTTCCGTCGACCGCTTGTGAAAATTAACTTAATATTGACGTTACGTGACAATTCGAGTCAATACAAGTAATATCGTGAGTTTATTAAACTCTCACATTCCTACAAAACTGGAAATATCTTCTTTATTGAAGATATTTCTGGTGCCTGTGCACAGTCAGAGCACTCAACTGCATACCTGAGCTACGTCTGCCTGGCCACGAGGTGAAGTGTCCAGAGCGTAGATATCCAGGGACATCACAACCACCAGGAATATCCTGGAAATCATGGCACTCCTCATCAGTGTATCTGAGGAAATAGTCTAAACTTATTTTGAGTTCAGATGTAACTCTTAGCGTGAAGTATTAACGGATTTACGAAGCTGGCAAATAAAATCCGATCGCTCTCCATGCAAGATCTTCGCGAACGTATTTTGGAACTCCATAAAAAAGGTTTGGGATATCTGAAGATAAGTGCACAACTGTGTGTTCCTATGACCTCGGTTGTAACCATAATAATATGGAAGTAGAAATGCCGGAATGCGACTCTCAGCAAGCCTTGAACTGGCCGTTCACGGAAGATTAACGACCGTGCTGCTCGAAAATTGGTCCGAACAGTAATACAGAAACCTCAAACTACTCAAAGAATTGAAGCATGATCTCAAGGCATCTGGGATCGAAGCCCGCAAACTCACGATCAGCAGGGTACTACGCCGTGAAAGTCTTCGCTCTCACACCCTTCATAGGACATCTCTTCTCCACAAACGTCATGTTAAGGCCAGGCTGAAGTATGCCAACGACCATTTGAACAAGCCAGCAGCGTTCTGGAACTCAGTACTGTGGTCAGATGAAATCAAAATCGAACTATTTGGGAGAAACAGCACAAACCATGTTTGGAGGCAACAAAACGAAGAGTATAAACCAAAGTGCACCATACCCACTATTAAGTTTGAAGGTGGCTCAATCATGGTATGGGGATGTTTCAGCTCATCAGGGATAGGTAAACTTCACATCATTGAAGGAACCATGAATGGCAGGAAATATTGCGAAATATTAGAAGAGCAACTCGTACCTTCAGCTCGTTTGTTAAAATTCAAACGTGGATGGAAATCCCAAGACAACGATCCAAAGCATACTGCAAACGAAACTAAGGAATGGTTGAGGACGAAGAAGATAAACATTTTAGAATGGCCAAGTCAATCCCAAGACTTGAATCCGATCGAACACTTGGAGGGAATTGAAATTGAAGATTCAGAAGAGAGGTCCCAATAACATCATTGAACTCGAAGAAATTTGTATAAAAGAATGGAATAAGATTACGCCCGAACCTTGTGAAAGGCTGGTAGTGAACTACTATAAACGTCTCGAAGCCATAATTAATAATAAGGGCTATGCAACGAAGTACTAATGTATGTATAACTTGAAATGTGTTGTAAACTTTTGTTCGCGTATTTATTATACATGTTCCTATGTATTTTTTCTAATAATATTTGTGGATTTTAAGTATATAAACCTTTTTATACTATTGTTTATGTATAGTCCAATATTCGTAATTGTGCGTGGTCTATAAATGTGTAATCTGACGACTTAATCAACGTGTTGTATTATTTTGCCCCACACTCTATACATATGATTCCTTATTAGATTGTTTTTGTTTTGAGGCCGCGAGGGAAACGTCGCGATTAGTGTTCCCATTCAGCGCTCATAGTACTCAAATAACGTGCCTCTCTGTGTGCACGGTGACGAAATATCTCCTCTATATCGATAAGACTGGTCTCGCTCGGACATCAAGTGTATCAGCATTAGCAAGGCTGTCTGTGTCCATGACTTCATTGAACTATCATCCCTAAGACCTCATAGAATAAGGTTTCGTCATGTTACACGGTTATTTTACGGAAAAAAATGAGACCCAGCTTCTTCGTTTTATTTATCCCTAGAACTGATCAAGGTTATATTTTAATTGTGACGGGCAAAAAAACTCGAAGGTTAATTGCTTAAACAAATGAACCATTAGTGGTGCTCTACTTGCACGGAAACCTGTCCATATACACGACAAACAGCTGTTGAGAACCACAGCACAGCTGTTGAGAACCACAGCACAGCTGTTGAGAACCACAACACAGCTGTTGAGAACCACAGCACAGCTGTTGAGAACCACAGCACAGCTGTTGAGAACCACAGCATAGCTGTTGAGAACCATAGCACAGCTACTGTGTAATACCGGCCCCTCACACATCCGCCCCAGTCATCCCACTCATTATACTCGTGCAGACCTGAGAGAACAATGAATGTAAATTCGTCCTTGAAGCCTCAACACTTCTAATGAACACTCCAACAAGTGCCGCTGCATAGAAACTTCACGGAAATATTTACTCTTCCTTCTACCCAATGTCAATTCTAATTAGCTGAAGAGTTCGGCTGCGCTCATGTAACAACTCCAGCATACCTTACTTCCCATTCATCGTACAGGTCCCAGGTTGGAGTTCAATTACTATCGAAGAGACAATCTTGATGCACTTTTGTGCCTTACAAAATATACGTTTTTGTTTGTTTGTTTACAATTTAGTGTAAATTCACATCATTACCCACCACCTCTTATTACCCGGCGACACATTTGCTTTATGAGTACTGCCATCGACTATAAAGGTAAGCTTCTATTATGAGAACCAAGAAGTTTAACACGTTGACTCCGATTGCCTGATTGGTGTAAAACTTCACTTTGTATGCATAGTCACTAGAAGGATCTGAAAAAATTACAGAACCTAACCTAAGTGGTACACATACGTACCACTTCGGAGTCAACGTGTTAATTATGTACTAATGTGCACTAAAAAACAAAAGGGGAAAGCTGTGACAATGTACATATTAACGAAATAATATTACGCCTTGCAATGTTAAAAACCTCTACCAGGACATCAGAATTCACATTAGTTTAAAGTCAGTAAATTTGGCTGACAACAGAAAAGTTGATTTTTTTGGAACTGTAGAGTAAGTAGAAATTTTAGCTCATAAGAGTATTTTTTAATACACAGATCATTTTAATACATCAAAGTATCTGAAAAATCCACAGCTGTAAGGGTTATCAGGGCACACTCAACACCCACAAGCAGCATTACTACGAAAACAACCCTCACTATACCATGACAAGACCCATATTTAGGTCTTGTTTTCCACTTCACAACTGACGACGCTCAGGTAGCCAGAATCTGTAAACTAAGATACCAATCTAAGTTTGTATCTTTCATTAGCTGATCTTACAAACCGGTTCTTTTAAAGAGCCGCCTGAAGCTTTCGTGGATCGGCCGAGGACATGACCTTGAACCTAAGCTTCAATGATAGGCAGTTCCTGAAAACAGTATATAGGATAGGGCTGTGATGCGTGTGGTTGCTCTACACAATGATGGAATAGTATTAGCGGCCATTAATATCCTCCTAGCTAACAGGAAAAAGAAAAGTAAAGCTGCATCCGTAAAAATATTTTAATCTTATCAGTTGGTTAGTTGGCTTGATTTTTCAAACGGATTCCCGATATCAATAACAAACAAAGTATACGCAAAACTTGAACCAGATTAAATTTTGCCCCTTCAGTTATTATCAACGAATTCTTGATGTAGTGAAACGTCTGTATAGAGTATGTTCATCATTGTTGTTTTTACTGAAGTTAGTCGTTAGAGTTAAGTGAGTTTGTATAACATCTAGAGCAACCCCTTCCGTTGTTATACAAATTTTGGATTTAACTTGTCACATTACCGCCCAAAAGTGGCAAGAACAAGTTGCTGTACTAACAGATATGACACCCAATACCGCCGAAAAATTCTATAAATTTAAATAAAATCCCATAACACTTATTCATAATGATGACTGCAAGACAGCCCGTCAGAGATAGAGTAGCTCACTACCGAGCCATCACAGGTTATCGGGTTCATGTCGTCCAAACTAAGATACCATATTTGACTGCATATAGGACGCATTTTTTTCCAAAATTTGAGCTCAAAAATCGCCCTGCGTCTTATCATCGAAGGTGAAGTTTGAGACCTCCCGTAGGCCTAGACTACTCTTCTCTGACGCTCACTAACCCAGCTTACGCTCAGTACTTCGTCTTATATGTCCGCGTCTTATATGCCGTCTTCGTCGCTGTGTCTTATAAGCCGTCTTCGTCGTGGCGTCT
The DNA here is from genome assembly GCA_006783055.1 of Trinorchestia longiramus. NCBI lineage: Eukaryota > Metazoa > Arthropoda > Malacostraca > Amphipoda > Talitridae > Trinorchestia > Trinorchestia longiramus. Next base: position 17,363 of record VCRD01002908.1, on the reverse strand, counting down.
CATATGCCTCCAAATACGGTACTAAAAAAACCTGACTTTCCAGCTACCCCACCAATTAATCCATTAATCTCACTAATGAGCCTGGTTAGTAACCGGTATCAGAGATACAGTGATAAAATTACTTGCAGAGCTAGACACGATTCGGCAAGACTGATTACCTCGGAATAAAGGAGACCACATAGGAACAAACTTATATCACCAGGTCTTTCTTTCTGTGCTAATAGAAATAGATGTGCGAGTCTTCCCAACTTTTTCAGCCTGTTGCATACTGTTTGCAGAGCCACAGTACTTCAGAGTTTACATTGAAATATTAAAGTTGTAAAAGCGTTGTAGATCTACTTGTTCAAATATGTTGGGCAAGCTACCGTTGCAAATAAAATAAGATTATCCATACATTTTTCATTTAGAACTTAGCGAGAACCATGCTTAACGAAATGAAGCACTGCACGGCACAGAAGTGATTCAACATCTCAGACACATTTCGCACTAACAACATGCAACTCAACTCGAACGCTCAAACATTATTCGTGGCGGATTAAAACATACATAAAAACGTAGAAGTAATTCAACTCAAATGAGTTAAGAAATAGTCAGAACTTAACGAAACATTATTCGAGTCAAAAGCGCATGAAGCAGCGGGCTAGTCACCATAATACACATATCTCGATGCAAGTATTTGAGATTCAAAGCATAAATACCTGATAATTCAATAAATTTTCTTGACAAGATAATAGAAATAACGAAGTGCAGCAATAAATTACGATTCACTACAAGAACAACGCAGACACTAGACAGGAAGCTGGAACAACTCAAAGCGCCCAAAATTTCAACAAGAAACCTCGTTCATTTCAATTTCCGTACACCAAGTCATCTTCACGACTATTCTGCTCCTCTTCATATCTATCTACCTAACTCTACACCACCACAAACGTCTTCGAGGGAAGAAACAACAAAGAAACCCTGCATTTGAAGTTTCTTTGCCACCGGTAATAGCTTTGCAGCCGCTGAATATAAGAAGCACCATCACACCCGCGTCCGCAAGCCAGAATGCTGCTAGCGACCGCTGCTCCACCGACAACTCCCCATTTCAGGGTTAAATGACCTCTGCCAGGTCAAATAAGGCGGGTTGTCTACACACACATTCTGTTGTTTGATTAGACGCTTGCTACAATACAATGCACTGCTTTAGCATGCAGAAATGGTCTATTTTCAGCTGAAATGGAACCTGCCTTCCAGTTTGAAGCTGCTGTGTTGAAAACTTCATGTTTAAACTTAGTTCTTGTACGGATCGTGTCACTTATTCTAAGACATCAACATCCTCCATGAAATTTATCTTCAGAGAAAATCTACAGAGCAATATCTGAGCATTCATAGTTTCGTTGAAATTCGAATTATAAAATGAAAATACGAAAAATGTCGAGAAACCGTCGTGAAGCTTTAATGTTTTGTCCTCAAACACCTCAAAAAATATTGACTTCAATTTCATTTCTCTATGTTAGAAGGAACTTGTACTAAATTAAAAACCATGCTATTCAATTAATTTTCGCTTTCACAAAATTTTATACGGAGAATCATGGATGCTTGAACGCATATTTTTACGAACAAATTCTGATTTGTTTTTCGTAATTTACAAGTGTTTTCTGTAACATAGTGAGGTATATTCCTGTATCTAGAAAGTTTCATTGAATTCCAAATTATATGGAAAAATATATGAAGTTTGCAATATACAGTAGAACTGTGGTGGCTCAGAAATATCGTAATTCTTTTAATATGGTCTTGGAGACGATTACAAAAAATAGAATTAATTTTAGTAACATTTTAGAGTTCATTTGATACCCATTTCACGCCATTTCACACCGTTTGCGACTAGAAATTAAAGTCCAAATTTAATCGTAACTTCACACAGCAAAGTAAAGTATAGTATGAGCAATGTGGGGGGTAGGCATGACCCACAGTATGACGTATTTTTCAGATAGTGACGTCGTCATCTTACAGGGCGCTGATTGGTCAATTGTTTTGGCGGCCAGATGAAGGCCCTGCCGATGAATGACAAAAAAAAAGAATTTCCGATGTTGGACACGAATCTTCGCTTCAATCACAGTGAAAACCGTACCAAATCTCCGAAACATTTGGCTACGATGTCTTTTGTGAAAATAGTGGTTTAAACACTTATTAATTAAATAATTTTTCCCATCAGTACGTAATTTTCAACCGTTTAACTTCAGAGCCAACAAATTGACGATATCCCACCAAGAAGAGAGATAACGGCAAATTGTAGGATGAATTATTTAGGGGTTCTATAATAAAGTGAATTCAGTTGCACTAAGAAGTGAAATATATTGAAAAAAACAAAATTCACAATATTCAAAAGGAATAGATGAATCCATCAGTATGGAGGCTAAATTAAAGCATTAACTTGTTATTATGAGTGTTGTGAAGATCTGTTCTTAGCTCAGATCAGCCTACCCATTTGACACCTTCATTACACTGAACGCTTTCCACATATTGACGTGGTACTGCATCTTCTTTTAACCCTTTCCTAGTCCTGAAAGATGAAAATATTCTTTTAAAACATGACGCATTAAAGTGCTTGGCCCAAATAAACCGGTGGCACCTAATTTGATTAGTAGACAACTTTTGAAGATATCATTTCCAGATGCAGCAATCTATGCTGAAACTAATTTAGCTAGAAAATGGAAAAACCTAACCTTGTAATTGTCTTTGCTATTGCTTAACACGTTGCCTCCGATTGCCTGATTGGTGTAAAACTTCACTTTGTACGCATAGTCACTAGAAGGATCTGAAAAAATTACAGAACCTAACCTAAGTGGTACACATACATACGTACCACTTCGGAGTCAACGTGTTAAACAATTTTGTACGAACATTTTCTGACGCGTTTAACACGTTGCCACCGATTGCCTGACTGGTGTACATCTTCACTTTGTACGCATAGTCACTAGAAGGATCTGAAAAAATTACAGAACCCAACCTAAGTGGTACACATACGTACCACTTCGGAGTCAACGTGTTAAGCGTCTCCGCCCTCATATGAGGTTCACCGATTTCTTTCCACAACTGCACCTAACCTCATATGTTCTCGCAGAAGAAACAGAGTGAAGATAAACGTCTTCTCTCGAGCAACGAAGATTTTTCAGATAGTGATAGTGAAACTGTTTTGGCATCTGATTGGACCAACAAAAGGAAAATAACAGCTCCCTTCATGTTTCATGGTGATGGTAGTATAAAATTTCGTATTGATGATAAAGAAAACCCAGTAGAATATATATAACCTAACCTAACACTGTCCTGATATTGAACGAAGTTGACACTGCCGAAGCGACAGTCGTCGCGCGAGGTAACACTTAACCTGTTAATCAATTTACAGTTCCGAATTTTTGGTCGAGAACGGAGGGGAATTTTGATCGAATTTTATGGTCGAAAACCAATTTGTACGAGTACAGAAACGTTCGAGAACCAAGATTCCACTGTACAGTCATCCATCAATACTTTACACTCCCCGATTACATCGCGAACTACTTTAATAAATACATCTTAATATGATGAAAAACCGCACATTTTATCGTTGTACTGCGGAAATCCCAATCATTGTCTTCGTTTCCATATATTTTAGTATATGTAAAAGTAAAAATGATTTTTTTTTGCCTAAAATAACAAGTATACTGCATAATAGATTTTTCAATGAAAAACATAGGAAAGCTATTGATGAATGGCTAGAAAGCCAACGGAAAAGGGATAACTATCGTTGAAATTCAAATTCGATACAAAAAGAGTATCTTGTACTTACCAACAGCATGATGATCACTCCAAGTAAGATGAGTGCTCGGCCAAACACAAGCTCAACACAAGGCTTCCTGAAGCAGAGGACGAGGAGAATGCATCATGGAGGTACTCAGTGATATCTAAAATTTCCCATTCATGAAGTCTTACCACCACTTGAAAATCTTCAAATTTTAGAGCTTTAAATAGAACATAGACTACTGATTAGATATAAAATCATTCCGTGAGCAAAAATTTGACCTCAGATTCAGTATTATTCTGAAAAATGAAGATGTATGAAAAACATTCGCAAAAACGCATTTAATCGATTTTCTATACTTTAAACGTACATAATTAATTTTCACTTGAACAGAAATATTTTTAAGATGTCTGAATTTCAGCATGTTTCAAAATATTTTCATTTTAGATTCATACATAGGAATGTGTACAAAGTTTAGACTTATGAAATTAAATATTATTCATGCAAAGCAAAATGATGTTTTTTAAATGAATTCTAATGCACAATTTATTTACACATATTTGAACCCTGAATTTCATAGTGAATAAAGAGTAAGAAAAAATTAGGTGCACATGTTATACAGACCAGGTTTAATATAGTATTTCAGTCTCAGTCAAATATGCTATGTCATGTCTCAAAGTATACTTATCATAAATAAATTTTAGTAAATGAATGAACAATTTAAAAATTTTAGATGAGAAAAACAACACTAGAAACCAATTTAACACAACATTGCTATCCTAATTAGTACTCCAAACTGGACTAGTTTTACTTCACCTGATGTTATGCAATAATTTGAACATTGATTTCAATGCATTAACTTAGCAAAACACTATTCTTAACACGTTTGTTGCGATGCGACCCACCGGTGGGTCACTCAGGTTAGGTTCTGTAATTTTTTCAAAGCTTTCTAGTGACTGTATGTACAAAGTAAAGATTTGCACCAGCTAGGCAATCGCAACAAACGTGTTAATTCTGATAATCCTTTACCAGAAACTACCAACACCAGCAAATCTCTTTCATTATTTATCAAATATCTCAAAGTTAGAACTGTTGAGCTAGAAAATATGGCGTTTGCATAATAACAGTGAAAAGAAAACTATGTGTGAAGGTCAAAGTTGATTTATTCAAGTTTCACTTCTAAATTCTATAAGGGTCTTGAAACATACAATAACCTGAGCTGAAAACTAAGGATAAAGGACTAGTCACTAAGAAATTTGTAAGTGAAGCAAACAATTTTTTGAATTTCACAGAACGAGATATTCATTACACTGTCTTAGTACAGAACATTTAGAACAACATAGCATGTCTTCATGCTAGAAAATGTATCAAATGTTTCAAAACACACTCTACCTCACCTTTCTTGTATTCTGAATTTAACGTTACTCTTATATGCATCTATGATCGCTTATTGAATAACACCTGCTTCCCACTACCTTGCCTAAACTTATCTTAGATCTGATCGAAGCAGTTGTGATGCCGTTAAAATATCGCTTATCTGACAATCGCATTCTACACTTTACAGGGCACCCGTGTCAGCTTTCAGAAACCTGTTACAAATCCTAACCATTCCCCAAGCGAATGAAATACTTTTGGAAAAAAATTATGCGAACATTCATACAAGGGTCCGATAACATATGTTAATTTGAAAAGGGAAATATGTATTTTACTTATTGCAGGACATAATGTTTGCCTCTTACGCTTCTGTCAAGGCAAATTTTCTTTCTCTCATTGATTACACGGGGTAAATACCTATAATACAGAAATTACCTTATGTCTCTTACCTGAATTCAAGTTTATAACCCACTATTAATGTAAGACTTCAGGTAGTAGCAATAAAAACCTGCTAAACATTTGCTACGCTTTAGATTACAATTATGACCACCTCCAAAGAACACTAAAACGTACTGCGTCTATAAACTAAGATAACTTCTATTTTGTCCTAGACTTGGAGGCAAGCTTTGACCGGTGTATTTGTTACGGCCTTTAATTCCCTCTAAAAAACACACACACAATACTATGAAAATAGCGGAATATGAAAAAAATCCGCTCTTTGGTTAATGAATTTCACTCAGTTCATTCGTACGATACGTTTTGATTTTACGGATCCAATATACGTAGTAAGAATATTGTTAAGATAATTATTGTATTCCTTCAGTTTTCAAACCTTAAATGCAAACATAATATACAGTACATGTCAATACTTCATGCGAATCACGTCTACATGTCTAACCAAAAACTTCTAACCCCATATTCCATGTAATGTTCTTTCATGTAATACTCGAGTCATAGCAAGATTTATTTGTCTACTAGTGTGTATGCCCGTTAAAATTAACGGGTTTTAATATCATGCAATTGAAGGAAGATCTTAAACTCCCATCATACTATGTACGAGTATAGTAGGTCAAGTCTAATAGAAATCATTCACTTTAGCCCTATATGCTAGATGTTTCGTTCTAAAGTTGGGAATAAAAAATGTGTAGACATTAGGGGTAATTTACGTAATGTTTCGCTCGGTGGAGAAATAACTTCGGAGTTAGGCTAATTTATCTTATATAGCCAGTTCTCAAATGAGAACAGTTGGAGCTAATGGGTTAAAACAACAGATTTTTAGGGAACTGTTAATTTTCCGTTGTCGTCATTTAGTGAGTTCTTTGGGGGTAGTGATACGATCAGCTTCGTAGCTTGCAGATTTATTATTGAAAACGATCAAAATCAGAGCAGAAGTTGTGAACAAGATCGAAGACCAAAACTAAGAACTTGAAATCCGTAAAACTGAAACTGAAACCAAAACCTGTCAGAGAGACTGAAAGCGCTAATAGAATGGCTGCTAACTGGGCGATAGCTGACACCGAACTAATGGGCACTAACTTTAAGCCTCAAGACTCGTGGTTGACTATGATCTTCTACAGACGAGGGTTACAATTTGAAGTTGCAACTACGATTAAATTTTTCACTTTAAAATACTAGTTTCAATTGATGTGAAATACGTATAAAACTTAACTCTAAAATATTACTAAAATGCGTCATATTTTTGATCAATTCCAAGATCATTCTAAATTAATTACGATATTTCCGAGGCACTACGGATTCCCAGACCTAATCCGAAAGCCTACGGATTTAACTCCAGTGGTTAAGAATCTACATACCTAAAAGTCAACGGATTTAAGTACCAGTATTTAGGAGAGATTCCCATTGTAATAACATAGGAGAAATAACGCAGAAAAATACATAAAATTATCTATTTAAGGAGACATCTGGCGTTTTATTATATAGTATTGATTCCCTGACAACTCTGTCAACGAAATGTGCTTATAATTAGAGTAATTTCAAAAAATATCAGCTTATTTATGGGCAATTTACGGATCCAATATAACAC
>VCRD01002907.1:27233-78283 GCA_006783055.1 Trinorchestia longiramus | reverse complement strand
TCCATTGTCCCAAGTTCTGTTTCCATTGTCCCAAGTTCTGTTTCCATTGTCCCAAGTTCTGTTTCCATTGTCCCAAGTTCTGTTTTTATTTTCCCAAGTTCTGTTTTTATTTTCCCAAGTTCTGTTTTCATTGTCCCAAGTTCTGTTTTCATTGTCCCAATGATACCACAGGTTATTAGTTATTTTGTATAAGGGAAAAATGACAACTCACTCAGAGAGAGACTCAGGAAAACAGTCTCTGGCTCAGACCGAGTTGAGGAAGGGGTTGTGAACATGGACAGCGGTTAGCTGTGATTATACAAACTCCTGTGGAGTTACTGAACGAGCTGATCAAGTTCTGACCATCAATGTGGTAATATTCGAAGCGATTTAGCTGGCTTAGCTTTGCCGAAACGTTGAACTGCGAGTGCGATGACACTTACCCACTGGAAATTGTATTCTGTTTAATGTATACCGATATTATGGGGACCTGTGCAGATTCTATGTATGAGGAACTCGAGAGTTATTTCTCTGACTTGTTTTCAGTGAATTGTTTTCCAATAAACTAAGGTAGCTGCCATGCTTTTTAACGTCAAAACTCAATTGTAGCTCATTTCTCTTGGTGATACTCTGTTGTTTCGTCTCATTATTTGGTATTCCCAGTAGAATATTTATATCAAACGTTTACTATTTTTCAATTCTTCTCCAGATAGCAAAACGAACTTGAGGCACGAAAAAGAACCCAATGCTAATACACTTTTGAGCATAACGGGCAAATTTGCTCGTCCATTATTACCTTTGGTGGGAGACGACAATCTACCTCAATCGTGGCAGAACATAGTAGAAGCACCTGTGGCGTTTCAGGTGCAAAAGGTAAGTTACGTTAGTTTTTACAGAACTTGTGTTGCATATTATTTTACTTCTCATTTAATCGAGTGTTAGTAGTTAATGCTATAGTTTAAAGGTAGACCGTGGCAAATTGTAAAGGTGACCAATCTTTCAAAGTTCTAGGTATGGTTGGTCGACGGAACAATTAACTTGTAAGAGTTTAAATTTGTCACCTGACAAGGGAAGCAAAATCCAGTCCTCTATATGGTTTTCACGTGTACGTTTGTGATATTTATGTTGTAGATACCGAATTAGAAACGAAATATCAAACTATTTTATTATTTCTTGTTCGAGCAATTCTTATTTGAAAATTGGTTTTGATATTCATGCAGATTTTGGGTGATCGAATCACTAACAGCATATCAAGTTTAGCAGAAATTCGTACTCGACCATTTGGAGAAAAGGTTTTTAATGAAGCCTGTACGCGAAGTGTGGCTTCTACCTTAGCATCCTCTTTTGAAAAATCAGACATCAATTCTGCTGAAGATCAAGACGACGATGAAAAGGTTTCCTTTAGAGACTCGCTAATTCCTTTAAATTCTGATCTTGCTTCATCAGCAAGCACTTTTTCCAATCTATCTGAGTTGCATAGTCCAGAGAATTTGGAACTATACACGCTGTATAACAGCGATGCTAAGGAAGACCCTGGGTCTTCACAACTTAATGACGCTAGTTGGAATTGCGAGAATGGAAAAATGGAGAAATCAGATAACCCTAAACCTTTTTCGAGTGGTTCTTCTAAATCCTCTAACGATTTTGATGACGTTTTGTCGTCACGATTTGGATATTTTCCATTGTCGTCCTCTTTCTCGACCATCTCGCTCAGTAGCACTGCCAGCGAGCTGACTGTTCATACGAGCAATGATGAAGTTGAAGATGGATCTCATGACATGCATTGCAATGCAGTTGTTAAAGATCTAAGCACGTCTTGCAAAGATTCTGCCACAAGTGAAAGCAAAGAAGAAATCAATGAACCACCGCTATCCGCGGCGACAACTGGCGTCACCGGAGAAATGTTCTCTCCTAATAAAAAATGTAAAGAATTACTAAATGCTGATACATCATCAAAAACTACCATGTCTGTCCCTCGTTTGAATGGAACTATCAGAAGAAAATACTCAGGTATTGTGTGTTTTCCTGGCAGTACAGACGTTCTCCACTCAAACGGTTCACGGTATGAAAATGAGACTAACATAGCCAATTTTTATTCTGAATTTTATGAACCGTCCGAAGACGTTACGTTGATGCCAAACAAGATTGCTAGCAGTAAAGTCTCCCATTTGAACTCGAGAAAGTCAGTTTGCTTGCGTTGAAAGTTAAAGGACCATTCTGATGGCCCTTCTGATGTGACTTCACTGTTACAGTTTCCTTCGCTTTTGTAAGACGAGAAGCTCTGATGCTTTTATCACTAGATGCTGGTGTTTTTAGTCAATGCTAGGTATTTGTTACCGTAGTCTTACAATTAATTTGGTTTGATTTATACTAACTTTAGCTTAATTTCAGTTTTAATAAGGCAATGTCAGGTATGTTAAATGGGTTAATGGACGCATCATTCTATCGAAACTAGGCTAGGGTTGGAAATACTTTCCTTCTATATTAGGAAATACTGAGCTACGTTCGAACTCTAGATTCCTGCCTAAAAAGCGGTGAATATTCGATATAAGTGGATGGAATTAATATTGGACAAGGGGACCTACCCTCTAGTATCTACCTTTTATGGAAAGGTTCAGTTTTTCGGAAAAGAATAGCAAGCTGTTCAAGTTTGATTTAAATAAAGCTTGACCTAATACATTTAAACAGAATTTATTCTGATAGCCAGAAGTTGGGACTTGGCTGTGGAACGACGTGTTGGATAATGATAGGAAAATGATTTAGAATTGAACTTTTTTAAATAGGTGTTTAATTTCATTGTAGTGAAATCCACCGAACGTTCATATATCATGAGGATTCTATTTTGGAGTCATATTTTTGTCATTAACCTGTTAAACGTTATTTACATCATATGATGTTCGTACGAGTTGCATTTTACGGGCAACTTACACCGTATGATGTAGATGCGCGACGGTACCACAGCGGCGTTAACATCATATGATGTTATAACGTTTATTAGTTCAATTAGCGTTGTTATTACTGTCATATTACAATTTTAATATGACAATAATTATATTATTGTCGAGTGAGCGGTGACTGTTAACAGGTTAAGGATACTGGCGATCAACTATTTCTTGCTCCATGAGTTTTTTTTAATTTTAGTGATGCCGGGCTACAGATTTACTTTCGTTAAGTAAATTTGGGCTATTAATTTTCCGTTTTTTTTTCTAGTAGCACGAGTTTTTGTTGTAGCTGTGCAGGTGAACTACTAACTTTCAGTAGTTACGTACCAAAACTCATGCGTCGAAGTGTTAATTGTTGCATTTACACTTCCGTGAAATCATTAATACAGAAATGGCAATTCTTCAATCATCTGGACGGAGTCTCAATAGTCACCATCACGGTAGCGATGAATGTCTTTTATCGTGATTTTCTATTGTCATAAAGATGTGTATCTTCAATGTAAAAACGTGTATTGAAAAAGCGTTGTTTGGAGTGCTCCGTATTTGTTGATTTCAAGTATTTATTTCCAACTCGTATCACTGGTGATGAACGTGGAGGGAAGAATGTGTAGGGGTAAATCTCTTTGAGTGCTGTGGAGACGGATTGCTGTCATGTAAAACGCTATTGCTTTACGGCAAATATCTTGCAATCTGCTCGGTCTTCCTGTTAAATTTTTGTTTTAAATTTCAGTCGGTTCGTGAAATAGGTATGACATGATCAGAGACACGCTCACATACTCGTGAGGTGTTATGAGTGACCTGTGTCATTCCATTTTTAGTATGTACACGTATGTAAAAATAACTGACGTTTCTACGGGTTTAGAATCCTAGTATTGATCGAGTCCTATTAGAATAACGGCTTTTGAATGTTCGGACTGCAAATTGTAAAAAAATACAATTTACATCTCAAAGAGATGAAAAGGTCAAATGAGAAAAAGACAGTAGCGAAATGTTTGCGTTGCGTCAGTTGAAGCATTGCATGCCACAAGGGCGAATATCCCTAAAACAAATTTTGAGCAATTGCCTTACAAATTTTTACGAAATGGAAATTCCCATTACATAATTCATTATGCACGTATGAATGTGTTCTTGGTCTCATTTTGTGGGTTAACTTCTGTAGATTATAGCCATCATATATAGTGAAGGATAAAACAAACATATTTTTACCTGGTTGAGTCCTTGCTCTTGTGGCACAGAGCTCCCGTGTTGTGAGTTGCCCTTTCACGCGATATGATGGTGAAGAAAAAAAGGATACATTTTTTTTGTCAGGAATACTAACTGATTGTCAAGTTCTTAGCCTTTTTGGTACTGCTTGAAGCAAGTCTTGGCTTCTAGTAGTGGTTATCACTCGAATGAAGCGAAAACCGAGTTGATGGCTAAATGGAGGGTGAAAAAGTGAATGGTTAGCATGAAGTTGAAAAAATTGCATTTCTTATTGTTTGGGTACTCATTCATGATTTAGTACTCCTATTAACGAGATGTACGTACATTTCATCGAGTATTTTTTACGATTTGTGGTAAAAACATCTAAACACATTTCCTGCGAAGTGACCCACCTGTGGGTCACTCAGGTTAGATTCTGTAATTTTTTCAAATCTTTCTAGTGACCGTGAGTACAAAGTAAGTATTTGCACCGGCTAGGCAATCGCAGGAAACGTGTTAATGGTAATGCTATCATCCTGGATAAACTCGTGTAGTTTACGTAGGGCTTAAATTTGTCAAATATTTGGTAATTTTTTAGGACTTGTAGACATTCTTTGGTGATATACTAAGTAATTAGTATGAAATAATGGATCAAACTTTTAAATACCATCTACACTTCCATCTACCGTCGAGTTCGCAGCAAGCAGAGATAACTCTAGAAGGATCGCTGTCATTTCTGCAGTAAATTAGAAGTAATTCACTTTAGTCCAATATTCTAAATGTTTTTTCCAAGGTTATGTGAATAAAACTACATGGCAAACCAATAAAGATGAGTAATAATTTACCCAATAATTCGTTGAGTCGGAAGAATAATTTGGTCGTTCCAGGATTAACTTCGCTTGCAGTGAACACAACGGTGTGTCTCGGTACCAGGAAGTACAGTCAGTATCCAAAAACAAAACGGCGAATCAACGGTCATTGTCTAATGACTAATATTATCTGTTCGTGTTATATCCGTGTACTTGTGTGAAGTATATTGCTACGCTCTTCTTCATTTCTATGTGGATAGGAAGTAATTGAATAATTGTTTAATTTATGTTACTGGGCTACATTTCACTTCTCGCATTGCTAATTGGTTTCTGAAGCTTGCATTTTAGTACTAATTGTCATTTTAAGATCGTGTGCTATTTGTATTCGGAAAGAAGCGTGCAATTTCAATATTAATTTCTTGCTAACATGTTGACCTCTCTCTTCGGGTGGTTGTTGATTGCGTTTGTTATCGTTAGCGTCTTTTTGGGGTATTATGACTCTAATATGTCTTAGATTCAATACCACTTCAGTTTATTCTTGTAGGGGAATTGTTTCTGCTAATAACAGAGAGAAAGAAGTAAATATAGAGCGTTAAATAGAAAACGCTCATGTAACGTGAAGGAACGTCGAGTCGAGATGTTAAACGGTCATTAACCCTTTCGGTACCATGATGCAAATATCAGAACCTTTTCAACATATTTATCAAATTTAAAAAAAGATGCTTTGTGATGTTTTACGGTCACTGCGTTGTCCTGATCAAACTGTAGCTTGCACTGCCCTATCAGCGTTTGCACAGACACACGTGTTGCTCTGCATCTTAAAATGTGCAAAATTGGAGCGTTACTTATATGTACCGTCAGCATCGAAAGGGTTAAGTGTCGAATCTGTCGGAGCTTGTGAAAGCTACTGTGATGCAACTGATGAACTGAGGTGTTGCAAGTGATGATTCAGATTATTGGATTAGCTTGTGGAGTGACTCCAGTGAGGTGGCCCACTTCGTCGCATGTCTTTCGTAATAACCTTATAATCGAGATCACTACCGTTAATAATAGTTATTCCATGACCAGGTAACCTTTTCTAACCTCATTTCAGTTAGGATCATTGCTGCCGTAATTCTGCGTGACGTTCTCTTCATTTTTAAACGCTATCAAACCAATTCTGTTTTAAGGATACGATGAATGCCCAATCACGATCATGGTGTATTTCTCTTACATGGAATTGTTCTAAAAATACAAGTGTATTTTCTTAAGCGAACGTATTCCATAAGTGATCTACTAGCACCGACAATGAACTGCGACATCTATTTCTGTGCATTTGGGGACGCTGGAGAACCATTAGTGTACTTGCTCGTCTTCGTTAAGCCTCTTTCTGATGGTGGAGCATCGCTGTCGTACAAGTTGAGCTGAAGGCTGTTTTTGTCGTGAGACAAGGCGAGGTGGCACGTTGTTGTAGCCGATGCCTCTTGACGTCTGGGGTTACTTGAAGCATGCATGTATTCGGACCGTCGGTGTGTACTTTAGTCAGAGGTAAGAAGTGTTTTCCTGTTTCCCCCTCCCCTAATTTATTGAATCAAGCCACATGAACCTAGGACGAAAACGTTCACCGGTGTCGGTGGAAACATCGCTGAAAACTCAATGTTGTATTTTTGTGTATAATTTTTGTGTATGTTGTTTATTTTTTTGTGTATCAACGAGATTGGAATAAACTTTTTCTTTCTTTCTAAGGTTGTGTTGGCGTTTTCAGCAAGCTTTTGGAACGAACTGCAGATTAACAAATGTGAACGTAGCTTTCTATTAGTTGCGCCTTTTCACTTCGTGAAGTATATGCTCTGTTCGATACACTTTCGTTTACTTACGTAGTTGCTTACGAATGAAAGATTTTAACCTTTCGATAGTTTGTCTTGAAAGGTTCGATTGCTTTCATTGAACTTCACATTCTCGAATTAATATGATTTTGAAAATGATCAAGTATCAGTGCTCAGCTTGCTGAAGCACGTAATTGTACTGTAAATTTGAAATCATTGAACCCAGATGTAATTCTTTTTATATTAGCTCGTTTCAGATGTAGATATCTGAGAGAAACTGCGCTTTGTTTATAAATCATGTCTCTAGGGCTTAAAACTAATTGGTTCATTCGTTCCGTACACGATAGCAATAAAAATGTCCAATTTTCTCGGTTGTGAACATTTTTTGTGATGAAAAGCGTTTACTGTAAGTATTTAGAAAGTGAGTACATCAATAGAAACTCCAGTGTTATTGATAATCATTTGTGAATAAAAAATATCCATTTTTTCAGCTGAAAGATTATTGTTCTTGAAAGACAAATTTTGAACTCTATTACTAGGCATTGCACTCCCAAATTTCCGCTCTGTTGGTCATCTGAACAGTAGTTTCCTACTGACTACTGGAGCGTCTGAAGCTAGAAAGCAATGCCTCGCAAAGTAAGCTGAAGTGAAAGTGAGTGCAATATCTTTAATTATGTCAAGAGAAAGAAACAGCTTTCGGGGCTCGATACTTTGCATGAACATGAGGTGTAAGGAAAGAAGCGTTGATGTTGGTAAATTTGATTTAGAATAGGATTGCTCTGATTACTTTGTATTATATATAGATCAATGCAGTGCAATAATTTACATTCAACATTAATACTGGCATGAGAACATCGTATGCACTTTGTGCTTCGTATTCTTGGGAACAGACATACTATATATCACGGTGATCAACTGAAGTACGCTTAAGTTTTGCGTGCTATTTTTCTGTTCTTGTCTGTAAACACTTTTGGAATGTATAATAGTTCTCAGTGCTCTACACAGGGTTTAAATAACAGTTCAATCTCCTTAATCTACATTACAACAATACATCATTACTTACTCTTAATAAAGATCCGGAGACACTAAAAAATGGCAAATCCTCTGTGGTAGAATTAATATATAGTTGAGCGGACTGAGAAAATCAAATGGAAGAATGATTGACTCTGCACTAGGGAGAAAATACCTGCTTTTTGAGCGAACAGGCATGGCAAGCTATGAACAGTGTCGGAAAACATTATTGGTTATACAATACTAGAACGGTAGGTACACAAATGGGATCCATCTGTGGCACTGTGCATGCCATTGAGACAAAAAAAATGTATCAGGTCGATGACATCCTGGAAATAGATTGTATGAGACATTTCAAGAGAAAAATAATTAAGACAAACTTCTTGATGAACTTGAACAATCATCCAGCATCAACCGCTGCTTACGCTGTGAAAGATGGCTGGGGTACTTTGACATCAGGAATACTAAGTCTTAAGATGTGGTGACTAGTACACCAAAGTCAGAGAATCAGCGAAATTAATTTTTGGGCGTTGGAATTCTACTTACCTCAGAGGAATGCTCATTCCTAACAGCACACGAAAAGAATTACATTTCAGTTGAAATTTAATTTGCTTAAATATTAACGAACTTCGTTTTACGACATGCAGGCGGCAAGTTGGAACTGGAATACGAGGGTACAGAATCAGTTGAATAATAGTCAGATATTGATTCTACATAAAATTTGCTATCATTAAGGTCATAATGTTAATTGCAAGTTATGCCCACGAAAGTTTTACATTATCTGAAAAATGTTGAAAAAATTAATCAGTCCATTTATCTAAATTTGCCCATACAAATCAACATCGTGATTGTCATACATTTCCCTTATGGCCACGCACCGCCCATGCATGCAAACATCATTTCAACTGTAACAGTATGGGTACGAAGACAATGTTAAAGTTCAGTCGCATCCCACACGTATTTTAATTACTGCACATAATGTATTGCAAAATTCATTGTAGCTGGATTATTGGGCCATTACACTTACAACCTATTGAAGGGCTATCAAAATCATCGAAGTAAAAAAAAAATACACGGTGAAAGAGCGGGTCAACTATAAAACTATCTTCAACGAAGGTTGGATTTGTAGATAAACAAATAGTCTTACAATGCGTTCGTTGATTTGCTGATAAATTGTCTAACTAATGAGCAATTCATTCTTTGAAAAATCAATCGCTTTCAAGGTAAAATACTGAAACTAAATGCAACGTTTTGTTAAACCAGAGACAGTAGGGACAAATGGCATGGATAATTTGAAGAGCGATTAGATTGACTGGTCTAATTACTCCGTCTAAACAATAGACAAAAGCGTTGAGGTCTGCACAAGTTAGTTGTAAATTATTAGTTCAGGTATTGGCAAATTTCATGCTCATTAATGGAAGCATGATCTCCTATGACATAAGTCCAGCCACACAGAAGGTATACTATTTTTGCTCTTGCTTATGAATTTAAGTTTTAGTTTAGAACGAGAATTTATATTTTTCAAAGTAAGTAAGATATAATAAAACCTCTACAGGCTGTCACTACCACACACACAAGGTGCTATGTAATCGACATTGTTGATTACTAAAGGGTAACTAATCAACAGTATACCCAAGCATTTTACGTATTTCAGAATAATGTCGCTACATGTAGTGAAAAAAAAGAATTGTACTCACAGATTGAGAGGCTTCTCGGTTCTCTCGCGCAGTGGTCTATGTAGCTGTTGATTACATCATCATAAGTTCATAAGAATAAAACATCGTACAACATTACTACTAGCTTAGAAGCTTTTCTATGAACAGAATATAAACATGATACGCCAATACCATTCCCATGGTTAACGAGCCTGATATTGGCAGTGTGTTCTCAAAAGGTTGATGAGGCATAGAATCCCCGGCATAACACATAATTCAGGTATCAATATTATGCTACAAATAATTCTCGCGACTATCTGGGCACGAGTCATTTTGACTTTTCACAATTGTGTTCAATTGCGCGTTCAATCAGGATTCACTGAGCATAACTTTGCTAGTCTCCAGCGTAGTACGATAGCACATGTAGGCAATCATTTTCATACAGTAACAGAAACGTATAAGTTTAAAATGAGTGCCCGACGCATTCACGCTATGCTGACCCACGAACGAAAATTTGGCACATAGTGGGCGTTTCCCAAGCACTCAGTTTTCACATCGAAAGATGTAAAATATTTGTCCTTCGTATTTTAAAATTTCATACAAACAAATAATGAAAAAACCGCTACCAAATATAGAACGCTAAAAAATACGTAAAAATATTTTGTTGCAAAACAAGTTGATTCTATCTTCTGATAAAATGTGGAAAACTCGAAGGAAACTATAACTTCCTTTGCCCTCTTATGCTGATTCTCATAAAAAAATTCAAGACGCGGGCATGAGACACATGGTTTGCTAGTGAATTGATCAAGACTTTCTTATAATTCCTTCAACATTCTAAACAATAAAACTAAACAAAACAAGCACACACAAATGTTCATTACTCAAGACCACACTATTCAAGAACAGCTGTAATTCCTAAAAATAAGGTAAACGAAGGAACAGGAACACCACAGTGAGAACTAGCTTTCAAGGTTTAGATGCCCGCCTTATTTCTGGGCAAAAATAGAAAGTCGTGTCTGTGAAAAAAAATAGCTTCTTTGCAGTAGCCAGGCTTAATATATGCAACATTTACATGTCCAAGACACGAATCGAGAATAAAGGAGAAAAAATATGAGGTCTACCAACTACGATACTAAACCCACTGCAGACTCGGGCAACAAACCCATAGCAGACTCAGGCAACAAACCCACAGCAGACTCAGGCAATAAAACCCACAGCAGACTCAGGCAATAAAACCCATAGCAGACTCAGGCAACAAAACCCACAGCAGACTCAGGCAATAAAACCCATAGCAGACTCAGGCAACAAAACCCCCAGCAGACTCAGGCAACAAAACCCACAGGAGACTCAGGCAATAAAACCCATAGCAGACTTAGGCAACAAACCCACAGCAGACTCAGACAACAAACCCACAGCAGACTCAGGCAACAAACCCACAGCAGACTCAGGCAACAAACCCACAGCAGACTCAGGCAATAAAACCCATAGCAGACTCAGGCAACAAATTCTGCGCAAACTTAGTCGACGGTGGGTAGCTAAGTTTGGGTTAAGGAATTGTCATTATACGCAGCCGTGCGCGTGCTCAATATAACTGAGTAATCTTTGTAAGAAGCGAAATGTCAGATTTTAATACTGGATATTCTGGAATTCTGTTTCATATACTTATTTAAAAAAGACGTCATTACTAAAACACCGAAGTGCAAAACTGACAACAAAAATTCCAAGCACATTAAAACAAGAAACAAATATTCTTAAGAATATACATGAGCTGCTACATACTACCACTGCAATACAAAGTAGTCATATTATTGTCTCATGAAGCACACCTAGCTGATCTGAGTTGAAACTCATAAAATGACAGCAAGTCTCACGAAACCCTGAGTATTGTCAGTAAATTCTGGACTGTGCAGCTACATGACGTGAACCCATGCACTTCAAGCACTCAACTTCAGTAAGGGAATCCATGATAAAATTAGAAATAATAATAAAATCATCACACGTTATTACTTCTCAGACGTACATTTTCATGATAATGATGAGCCCATAATAAGCATATTTAAAACAGGCAGTTTTTGACTTCTTAAAACGAAACTGTAATTTAAATTATAAAATATTCGTACTCGTAGCTGCTCCAGAAGGGAGACATGAGTGCCACTGAGTAAATTATGATGCGAAAAAAGGAAAAAGAAGGATCGTATCGAAAGCCTCTATGGAGTATATACGTATGCACGATCACATTTTTAAGTACGAGTTTCCAAGTTTGTAACAGCTTTTTGATCTAGTATGCTTTGATGAACTGTCATCATTACAGATCTGAAAAATGTTCGTATTTCTGTAAATAAAGTTCAAATGCGAGCAACAAAACATAGTTTTAACCAAGCAACAATCCTCACTCGAGAGAAAACTCGGAAAACAAAGGAATACAATACATACTATAATTACTAACAGAATCGTTGATCAACGTTACTGACAACTTTAGTTAGCAAATACACCCATTAAGAACATTTATGTAGAAGTAGTGTAGGAATACATGCAGTTTGAGAATATTAGAACTTCAAGAACACCAATATTTCAAGAACTTAGAAGTAAAGAAATGAACATAAGACACCATCGCTACGACACCCTTAACCCTCTTGATGCACTCCTGATGTTAAGTTCAAGGGTGAGTTTGTTAGTAGGGAGATGATGAAAATGATTGAGAATTATAAAAGGCAAAACGCAAGATACTTTATAAGAGTAATAATCGTAAATGACGATACACGGAGAGCGAGTTTCTAACGTGGCCGTGATCTTTGGATCAAGTATAACACAAGGTGGCAGAACCTGGTCAACTGATCGAATATCTCCATTAAAGAGAAGTAATGAGTTGTAATTCTAGTCCCGATTTCTAAATATGAAGCAAGAAAAATAAGGATATTTTAAATTACTTAAAATTTACTTTTCGAGGAGGTTCACAGGTAGCGTTAATGATTAATTAATCTTTTAAATGACGTAAATGACTAAAGTGTTTTCGTACGTATAGGATGTGGCAACATAACTTCCTTCTTTCATAAGAAGTTCCTTTCAAAAAAAGGAATTTGTTGCCGCACCCTGTACAACGGCATCGTTGCTCTACATACATTATTAAACTGAAATACAAAGACAGAATTTCCTTAGACACAGTAAATTTTAAATACAATCATTTCAATACTACAGTTTGATTTACATGACTAGAAATAAATAAATAGAAATAAACACCCATGAAGTTGAGCAAGGAGAAAAATACGTAGAAAACAATGGGAGATCATTTGCAAAAGTGAAACGACATATTTACGGAATTTTGTTAACTGAAAGAAACAATAACTTGGAACGGAAAACAAACTAAATACTGTAAACATTACCTGTAAGGAACCACCTGATGAATGAACAACTGCATTGCAAGTTTTAACATTTAATTAAGATACTTCATCCAAACGGTAATTTTAATACCTTAGCATGTTTTTCCTAGGATGGGGTACTCCTTACTTATAATACAAAAGGAAATTAAATATTTGAACTTAGCCCCAAAATCAGCGTACTTTACGAGGTGCATGGTTTATATTGCATATGATATTTCATGCTTGATGGGTGATGCAATATCATATTCAAAAGTTAGCAAATAGATAAAGCGTACAAAATGAACATATTCGTAGTCTGTTCCTAGCTATGAGATAGCAAAACTAACAAATAAAAGCGCTGCCAACTAACGACAAATTTATGATTGAACAAAATGTAAATGTGCGAAATGTGTAGAAGAAAGTAACTAATAGTTTTCTCAGTTTTCAAGTACTAAATCATTTTTAAATATCTAGAAAGGCTTTGAACTTTAACATGGGTGATTTATGGGTTTCGTAAGAGTATATTTCATGTTAAGCTAGGCTTTCTAGTGTTTTTGAAAGGTATACTATAAATAACTATAAATAACTATAAATAAGATTTAAATACTGCATCTACTCGAACAGCGTTCAAACAGCAGCAGAGAGCATCTAACGCGGAGTAAATCAAACAGTGAAGTAACGCAAACGTTCGTGTTTGAGGTGGAGCACTTAACATCGGCTTCTCACTAGAGAGAAATAGAAGCAGTAAAGAAAAATTACGAGGTCTACTTGATTATACAACTAATCCCACAAGGACCTGTTGTGATGTTTTTTATTTTACAATGAGTAGCTAAGATTAGTACTGAACAGCACAGATTTTCCAAGGTACACTGACGAAGACAGCCACGACTAGCATACCCTCCTCTCCCTCTAATCGTGGCTCAGAGAGTCTTCAAATAACCTGAAGAGCGCGTCCCAAAATAGGCAGGGCAATATTTTTTAGTACTTCATCGGATGGGGATGGAAAATCCCTTTCAGATCATCCCTCAAGATGACTTTTCTCGCAACCTAAACCTTCTGACGAGTTTTTGGAGCGAGTTCTAGAAGTGGTTGATGTAACCTCAAAGAAAAGAAACCAAGGTATATTGCCAAGGACAAACGCACACCTAGTGGAAAGAAATATGGTACTCTTACTTCCTAACCCAGAACGACAAGCGCCAGAAATGAAGAATAACCTCATTTTGTGCGTCCTCCTGAGAAGGAAAGAGAGCAGCATCCGTAAGACAAAACAGATGCGGCAACGACGCCCAAACCATCCACTTCAAGAGATAAATGAATTGGTGAAAGATAAAATGACAAGTCATATCGAGATATTTGTGCCTTAAGGTCATATAGCCTACAGGTAGATAAATTTTAACAGAGAAGAGAAAATTATCGTGTTAGACCCCACAAAAATCTAACTGTTACTTGGGTAAA
The DNA here is from genome assembly GCA_006783055.1 of Trinorchestia longiramus. NCBI lineage: Eukaryota > Metazoa > Arthropoda > Malacostraca > Amphipoda > Talitridae > Trinorchestia > Trinorchestia longiramus. The sequence continues at coordinate 64,089 of VCRD01002907.1, read as the reverse complement.
CGATAAACGTTCACGGTAGGCGTAAAAATAATAAATGAACAGCCAACGACGAAAGCTTACATCTAAGGATTAACTGAATAATGCTGAGTTCCATCTTCATCCTAGTTCTCAACAAAACACTATAGATAAAAATACCATCTTCCTCAAAAGATTCCTCTCTTACAAACGTAGGTAGATTCCTTAACTATTAACACGCTATATTGATTTGGCGCGGTGAGTGCACAAGTCTGCAGCGAGGGTAGAACTAAGCTACGTAGCATAATATACAATAAAATTTTCATGGATCAACAGCAATGATACAGGAATGAGGGAGGAACGCGCAGGAGAGGAAGGCTCACAACACACTCAGAACTGCTCCCGAAGTCCGTCCTAAGAATAAGTACTGGGATCCTAAAGAATTTTCGTTATTACAAAGAAAAGTCCTCAGGCTCCCAAAGAATAAATATTATTACAGACCAAAGTCCTCAGGCTCCCAAAGAATAAATATTATTACAGACCAAAGTCCTCAGGCTCCCAATGAATAAATATTATTACAGACCAAAGTCCTCAGGCTACTAAAGAATAAATATTATTACAAATAAAAGACTTTAGGATCCTAAAGAATAAGTATTATTACTAATCCTCGACTTTAAGATCCTAAAACTGGTTATTATTACAGAGCAAAGGCTTTAGGATCCTAGAACATAAATATCAATAGAGATTTAAGGATAAATATCACCTTACTGACACTGCGCACAATAATGAACACTGAGAAACTCCATCAAAAATACTTTCAGTTACGAGATTCCACGACTACTCACATGGATTTTTTGGGCATCTGTATACAAAGTAACCATTGAAAAGAAATATAAATTCAATGAAAAGTCATGGTCTTGGAAGCAAAAGTAGTTCCTTAACTTCGAGATCTGGGTAAAAGACTAGTAGGACATCTTATGTGCATGAACTTAAAAAAAAGTCAACCATGCAATGACAAGCAGTTTCTCAAAACACTGAGTAGAACAATGCTTGTATAGAAGTTTTTCCAGTTTTTAAGCTACCGACAACTATAAACATGCAACAAATACTTAATAAATTGGAATGATGTTTCAGGTTTCCGGAATCTAAATCACACACAAGTTCGAGGCAAGGAAATTTGCTTCAACTTCCTGAAATGCCTTAAGTGAGGAAAGCTTTTTCAGTATGAAATTCCTCTTAAATGGAAGCCGCAGCATTTAAGCAATCTAAATTTCCTAACGTTTGTTACAACTATGCCCGTTCCAAATACGTTTTCACATCAGTCCTAGTTTTTCAATTTTTGTATCCAAGCTATTTCCAACAGTGCAATACTACACAGAGGCACTGAAACTGATTGAAGAGAGATCACAATTAGATTTACGAGGTTGTATCATACCTTTAAAGTAGAGTAGCTTTGACATCCGTGCTCATGTGTGTTATGGGTGCCACATAAACCAGTAGAACGCACCTCAGTTTACAAGTTTGTGTGTCAAGTGGAACTCTGATAGAACGTCTGAATGCAAGTCGTCACGTTCTACCTGCAATATTAATCGAAATATATACAGTACGTGGTTTTAAATAATAAAAAATTCACTCCCTCCCAAAGTTCGAACACTGAAATTCAATTGTTAGTGTAAAATTATGATTATTTCCACGATCCAGTCGTTATTTTTGATGGACTGACTATTTTTATACCTGTTATAAATGTTATTTTAATAACAGTACCAATTACACCCTGAAGCTTATATTTGCGGTGTACGCACTACTGATGTTTGTACAAGAATTAATAGGATTTCTTGCCCTTATATTGACATTTGAGTGAGCGACATGAAAATTCTCCATCTTCATACGAGGATTACACTAACAGGATAAAACATAGCTTGCATTATCATTGTTGTTGGCCTCTCCTCACTCACTAGCGAAAAATTATAAAAATAAAATTGAAGACATCACGATCAGTAAATAACAAACTGCTTTATCTACGAACTCCCACAGTGGAGCTTGAGAGTAATCATCTAAGTATATCTCCAGAATTACTAGTGCCCTGAATAATTGGCTTAAAGCTATATCTAAGGAATAGGTTTTCGTTACATGAAATAGTTTAAACAGAACAGCAGGTAAGAGCAGGACTGTGCACTTGAGGATAAGCTAAGGAAAAATGGGCGCGGCTAACAGAACTATTTCAAAACTATTGCAGCTCTGACAATTTTTGTAAAAAATTCACATCTATGTGCTATTGCTCTATTTAGGACTATTTGAATGAAACCGCTGGGAGTGATAATCTCTTAATTGAATGAGAATGAACGAAATCTCTTGTACGAGACTTTTATGAGTTCAAGAAATTCCGGCGATTTGTAGGTCTGAAGTTGAACGTTTCTACACAATAGAGAAAGATAAATAACATTACAGGGGAGTTGCTTTTCAATTCCTGCAGTTGACCAGGGTCTCCTAGACTGAGTCAGTACCCTATCAATTAAACTAGAGACACTGGACACATCTACAGACCCTTGATTGGGACACGAGTCATTAGTAGATATAAGAAATGTTTGACTTGAAGAAGACCTCTCCGGCTACACAAGGAAATTTCTCAGTTCTTTAACCCTTTCGATCAGGCTTTTGCTCTCTCTTGGGCCATATATGTCCCAACGGGATCGAAAGAGTTAAAGAGCACAGAGCGCGTATGTTGTTTTTTTTAAAATCCCAGATGGGCCCAGATCTCGAGCGTGACCCAAAACCTGCAGAGGAAGCCTCTAGTTGGGCCAGGGCGCCTCCGAGAAGAAGGGATGATGGCGTATTTCCTGTGCCCCCGTCGCTCCTCCACCCAGCCTCTCCGCAGGGTGCGCCGTAAGCAGCTGCTCAGTGAGACACCTCTGTACAATAGTTCTCTTAGACTTTGGACATTTCCGTACAATACTTTCCCAGGTCTCCGGACACAATTTCTCTGGCCTCTGTATGTACCTTGGCCTCCAGACACAATACTTTCCCTGACCTCCGGACACGATACTCTCCTTAGACACTTCTGAACAACACTTCCCTTGTCCTTACTTCAAACTCATGCCAGAATTAAAACATACTTCTGAATTTAATGCCAAAAGATTTTCTCGCTTTGTTAGATTCACATCAGTAACTCCGGCATGAAAAAATTTGTTCAGTATTCAAATAAATAATACGTTGAGGTGAGAGTGCTTTGAAGTTGCAATATCACCAAAAAACGCCAGCATTCGCACCGGCGTGACGGTAAGGGCCATCGAAATGCTCGTAACTGATCCAACAGGCACAGTATTGACGCACGTAAAATTATATATACGATATCAGAGTAAGAAGATTAGCTGTATCTTGAATACTATGCTCATTAAAAGCTCATTTAGATAATATGCTATCACACTATCACCAACCGTGACGTGGGCGTATAAAAATTCATGAAAAGTTTCAAGAGAAATTGATTTTAATAACTGAGCTCAGAGACTGACAGAAACATCGGTTCTCATACGACGGTGTGCCCTTGAGATCTACTAACAAGATACACTTCAGCATCCATCCTTCAATGAAAACAAGCGCACATGTTATTTATTTGTAATATACTTGACTCCTGGGAGTCTAACCGACCAACAACTAGTTTACTTCCGTCTCACTTTTCCCCATCAGACATGCGACAGCAGACCTCCCCTAGCAGACCTGCTTGGTCGACTGGTGAGCGAATCTGCTTACGAGCGGAAAGACCCGGGTTCGAATCCCGCTGCCGACATGGTTGACGCGGCTAGAAATACGGCATGGGACTTGGGTAAACAACCGAATAATTATCCGACCCAAGACTGGGCCAGAAGGTTCGTTCCTATAGCCTCATTCTATTCTATTCTACCTGCTCTAGCAAACCTGCCCCAGCAGACCTGTGACAGCAGCAATGCGGCCTCAGGACTCAGATGAGATGGCAGGTGCAGTTCTGTGTGGCTCGTGACGCCGCTAGGGTGCTGACTGGACACACTCTGCAAGTACACAGAGTTGTGTAAAACTGACCAGAGCTGTTATGAGGCAGGGCTGTTATGAGGCAGGGCTGTTATGAGGCAGGGCTGTAATGAGGCAGGGCTGTAATGAGGCAGGGCTGTAATGAGGCAGGGCTGTTGTGAGGCAGGGCTGTTGTGAGGCAGGGCTGTTGTGAGGCAGGGCTGTTGTGAGGCTACATGAAGGCATGAATAAGTCACAGGCGAGTACACTCAGCACAAGACCACAGACTCAGGTAAGAGGCAGCAGATTTGATTAAAAAAGGATGCAGAGTCACTTCAAGGTAGGTTTTAGGGCTTCAGGTTAGAAGGGAACTTAGTACTAGAAAAGTGTCACTAAATAGATGGACTGTACTTCTTAATGAAGGTTTAATAATATTTTTGATCAGAAGTTAAGAGAACTTTTAAATTTGCGAGATACTTGATAGTAAAAGGGGTTCGAAAAAACAAAGACTAGTTATTCTGATTACGTTTGAAAACCAAATCCACCGTCAGTTAGGTAAACTTATCTAATATTCCGAGAAAAGAACTTAATATAAAATTATAAGAATACACATTAAAAACAAAACCTCAGTTTCATAATAAATGCCAGTCACTTGCTGCATTAGCTATAATTCCCATCACTCACAAAGCCTGTAAGGAGGTGGTATATAAGCGCACCCACGCTCCACCAATCACTGGCCGGCGTTGGAGAAGCGAGAGGTGATTGGAGCTCTGGAGCAACATAACCCAAGCAAACGTGACACAACACGTGACAACACGACGACCAATCAGAGCTCGAGGACGTGTTTTTAGGAGTAGGTGATGCATGTCTATGGTGAGGTGATGTAGGATTGGGGCTGGCGAGGTTATCGTTAAATTGGAGTTCAACGTTTGAAGATGACAGTTGTCTTGCTTGCTTTACAGTATTTGCTTCATCGGTTTTAGACGGGATAGTTTGGTTTTTGCAGAGGTCTTGATTACTTTCCCGATATTCTGCAGTATTGACTCGCGAGTTTGGAGTATTTTGAGATAAACGAACAGTTTCTTTAACTGATGTTCTCGCTTGAACGTTTCCCGTAGTTTGGATGCACACCAAATTTTTAGAATTCGTGACAGAACCATTTATCCCCTCTGTTTTAGCAAGGGCATTTTTGGCATGAGTTTTGGCGGGACTTGATTTGCGTTTGCCATGTTGACAACTTAGTTCATCAACCGTGGCGTCTGTTAATGATAGGATTTTAGCTTCAGGATTCAATTTTGAGTCTTGTTTTATCTCATCGTGGCTACCTTTGTTAACAAGATGACCACTATTATTTGTCGAAGGAGTCAGAAGTTTGGATTCAGACACAGATTTTGAATCTTGAACTTTTTTGTGACAAATCCGTTCGTGCTTTTCAGAACAAGAAACTTCCCCCGTCTTCACGAGTACAGGAGCATCGCTAACAACTTTGCATTTTTTATTACAAAAATAACAACTCGTGTTCCTGGAAGACTGTTCTTGGTGACATCTCATGCTGCAGTGCCCGGCTGCAGGTCTTCCGATATCCACAGTCGCCCAGCGTGTTTCCAGAGTGACCAATACTGAGCCTCCTTCCTCTAGTAGCACGTTCCGAGGTCCGAAATCTCTGTGGCAAAAAGAGAGTCCAAATTAAGTTATGGAGGTCCCACAAACACTTGTTCTCCAGTCGTCTCATTCCAATAGAAACGTAACAGAAAGAAGCAAGGATCCTTGGATAACAATGCACATGTTGTGTTGCAAGAAGTAACTCTACTACAACACAACTAACCTCTGCATTTTGGAGAGAAGGAGCTAAACACAAAGAAGATACAATAATTGTGATATCAAAAGCATTCGAAGACACCAAGGTTTGGCACAAGTTCAGTCAGCTACTATAACCACTAAATAAATAATAAAATTAGCTTTGTTTCAAGAATAATAAAAGTATTCTGGTCAAAAACTCATGTCAAAATATAATAATGACTTGAAAATGAATTCTCTAATCTTCTAGACCATTCAAATATACCTGACGTATAAAAAAATGACTAAAATTAAGAATACTTGTAATACTTAAAAGTTATGTTTATCTGGACATTTTCCATTGTAGGAGAGACGCGACAGAAAAAAAAATTGCCTCCACGAACACATTGGTTCCAGTTTATTAGCAAAGAACGACAATTGTCATTATTTACCTCAGTTACACTTTACTGCTAAGAGCCTTAAGCTCAACCAGGGCTCTCAATACTTCAGAGCCAAAGTACAATACTCGTTCATTGATGATTGATCTATATCTTTCTTCCAACATCGTCTATTTTTTTATGCACCCAACTTTGGGTTTCCCTCAGAATTACCTTGCAGTTACCACTTTTTATCCTCCACTCGCCATAAAAACTCATAAGATCGACTCACCCCCAAACAATTCCCATGTCATGCAGAGCTGCAATAGCGGTCACCAATTGTGCTCCCCAAACTTTGACCAGGCCTTCAGGTAGATGTCGTTTATCATGTCCGTTGTTTGAAGCATCACCTTGCTTCTCTCTTGCACTGAGCCAATACTTTTCAAGAAGCCCAGACAATGGAGTCTGGTGGATGATCGAAAACTTCTTCGGGCTTTCTCGTTCATTGAATTCTGACACGATTGTGAGGGAAGACTGTTGATGGGGTAAATGCATAGAAGACGCAGGCTTCTTACGTTTGTCTTGTAAATTGGTCGCGGACTCGTGCTCTGTTACTGCTGGCACACGACATCTTGGTGATAGCATTTCCTCCACGGGATAGTGAACAAAAGACGTGCTTGCGCTGTAAATTGAAGAACTGCCCAAGTCAGTGTTGTCACCAAATTCGCTGGAATCTTTGCACGTGGTGTTAGTAGTCTTATTTGTACCGTTAGATAGCCCTCCAATATAGTTGTTGCTTATTGTAGTCTCAGAATCACAAACAAGTGGCTCACTGGTTTCTGAAACTGAGAGCTTAGACTTGCATGTGTGTAAGGAGAAAGATTCTGTCATCGAAGTAGCTAACACGAGATCATCAGCGGGAGATGCTGCTGTCGAGACCACATCAGTTTTTCCTAGGATTCCAGGTTTGTTTTCAAGTTGATCTGTAATGATTTTACGATTACTTGAGTTCATACCGTTGCTGGGAGACAGAGCAGTGGCAGCTACTTTACGGCGGCCAACGCTGCTGACTAATTTAGGTTCATTACTTTTCTCCTGACCTGCAAGGTCTTTCTGAGCCATTATCTCAGCACGTTCTCTCTGAGGCAATAAGTATAAAGGCTCACTAAGAGCTTGGTCTGATGTACTCGTCCCTCGAGAAGTTGCGTTGGAGCACAAGAGGGCAGACAGATTCCCATTCACTACGCCCACTGCTGGATCTTGGTGAGCTCTGGGTATATGATCGTGACGAGCCAAAGATACTTGTACTTGAGCTCCAGTTACTTGATTCTGACAAGCTTCAGATACTAAATCTTGTACAGGATTAGGGCAGTACTTGAGGCCTGAAGTAGATTCACTGCTTATTGCTTCTCCATTACTTTTGGATACAGAAGAAAGCGAGGCAAGTCCGTTTTCACTTACACTGAGATGTGAAGAGTCTTCTTTCGATTTCCTTTCCTGCGATTCGCTATTGTTCAAAGTCAGCCCCGATATGGAAGTCGAGTCATTGGACACTGGAGAAGAAACTCCATTAACTTTATCTCCACCATAGGCCTTCATTATTTCCTCAAGAGCATTTCGTTTAACTGCGCGTGGGACTGAACTATGAGAAGTATCACTTTTCTCAAAGTTAGCTTGCCTTGCAAGAACCGCACCTTTGAGCTTAGCATCTTCCTCTTTAGGTTCGTTTTCTCCCGTTGCGCTGAGATGTATTTGGGTGTGAATATCAGAAGGATTTGTGGAGTCCTCTTTCGACGTCACAGATTCCTTCGGCAAAGCAAGAAAAGCCTTTTTATCAACAATAACATCTGATTCTTTAGACGTATCACTATCTTTGCATGACAGATAACCATCAGTGATACTCATATCACTTAATTCTTTGAGTGCTTTCACGGTAACAGTAGCAACGTGACGAGGACTGCGAACAGCTTTGTCCATGCTGCTGGCGCTCAGATCGACACCAACATTGAGAGTCTCAGTTGGGATAGCGTGTCTTGACGTATCTAACGCAATAGATGGGATAGAAGAATAAGTGTTGTCAGCCATTTGTTTGCTCTGGTGCTGGTGATCTGATGAAACGTTGCTGCATCGCGTGCTGTTACTCGGCATGTCCGGAGTATCGAATCCAACACTTACGCTATCTAGAGGAAGCTCAGACTGATCGATAGAAGTACTAGAATCTTCCGATGCCACAGGCTTAACGCCCTTACCTTTGCTCTGCTCCAGAGTCACGTCAACATTTTGAAGTAATCTCCGAGAGTTGCGAATGAGCTCCTCAATATCAAAAGAAGCCACTTCCGAGCCAGATGGATCACCAACTTGGCTTGTGGAAAATGACGGTAACGTTACACTGGAGACAGAAGCAGGCTCGCTCGGACACCTCTCATCATCTGCTTTTTTGTCGTCCTTCTCCAGACTCAAATCATCGCTGTTTGATTTGAGCAGTTTTTTGCCGAGCTTCAATGAGAGAGATGAAGTTTCCGTTACTACATGATCCTTCAAACTACAGCTGCTAACAGGTGATGCACTCTTCATTAGGCTTTTTGTCTCCATCTCATCAGCGATGGAAATCAACTTTTCAACATGGATTTTCTTCAACCCATTATCAGGAGTGATGGTTGTTGCAGACGCAGCAGCAGTACGATCCTCACTAGCGTTCAGCGTAGCACTAAAGATGCTATTATTGAGAGTGGCTGCTGATGGCTCTAGCGTCATATCCATTGATGTGATGTCAGCAGATGTGCTTTGGCAAAGGCTCATAAGTGCACGCTCTGACCTCTGCATGAAGGCGTACGCAGAGTCGGGAGTGTTGCACGGACGCTTCCGCCCTTCACTGATGGCACACTCACTCAGTAAATTTGTTGTGTCTGAGGATAGAACCCCAGAAATACTGGTAGCAGCAGCAGCAGCAGCGCTCTTTTTTCGGTCTTCTGATTGATGATTGATTGATATAGAACAGCTAAAGTCATCACTTACACCAGACAAAGTGTCGCTACCAATGCTCACATTTTCTTCGTCGTCCTTACCCACTAACTCCTCATTAGCTAAATTACTGTTTTTGCTGTCAGCCTTGCAGTATATTTTGGGCACAAGCGGAGCAACATTCACAGTGGAGATGGTGCTGTGTTGGACGTTGACATTCTCTAGTGTTGAAATGCTATGTAGGCTTAAATCTTCAGCGCTCACAGACTTGGAGACAAAATGACTAGGAAAAAACTCAAGATTTTCACACAAGTTTATCTCAGACTGGCCCCGACAGGCAATAGGCGAGGTTTTGATGTGACGCTCGCTCATGACATCAAGCCCACGAGTCGCATCCGGCACTTCGCTCTTTGGTCCAGACAGAATACGAGTTGAGTCTTCTTTCCGGGATGAAGTCCCTAAGGACACACCAAAAGCATCGCTGTCGCCCCAGTCCGGAGCGATGGTGGATGTGTTGGACGCACATGAGCTTGTGTCGAGGTGCTGATACCGAGCCATGCCAGAACGCGCCACCACCACATCGCTCTCTGATGTGAACCGCGACGATACCAACATGCTGGTCATGCTCTCTTCCACGGTCATGTCCATGTGGGAGTCCTCTACCTGTGACACGACATCGAAGCTGGCCTTTGGATCCCCAACAGACGGAGATTCTTGACTCTCCTTCATGGAATGTTTTTGCTCAACATCCAGCGACATCATCTTTCTCGGCAAAGGTGTAGTGGGAGATAATTTTCGATGCATAGCACTTTCATCAAACGATAACTTTGCTTTTTGTTTCGCATCCAATACAGACTCTGCACAAACAGCATTTTCAGCCTGGATTTTATCATCACTTGTACGAGCAGTTTTTGCCTGGACTGTATTCTGAAGCAAGACTTCTTCTTTCACGTTCAACTGTAAGCCCATAGTCTTTTTTTGATCAACAGTTGAGGGTCTCTGTTTTTCATTCTTTTTTAAATAAGCTCGTTTAGTTTTGGCTTCTTTATTTTCATCTTTGAGGTTGGAAGGTTTAGACACAAGAGAGTTGTTGTCCACAAGCAGGCGACGGCCTGAGTACACGTTGGCTTTTTCTTTCGAGTTAACATCTACTGCGTCAGAAGATTGACCTTCAGTATCACGCATAGGCTTCGATGATGACGATGATGATGATGACGAAGCATGGCAATCTTGTGAGACGTACTTGCTAATGTGATCCCAAAGCCGGCCTCCTCTGCAACAGGGCATAAGATTAAACATTATACACTGGCGTTTTCAATTCCCCAAAAAAGAGGATGAGCTTTACGAAGAAATTTAAAAGAGGAAGAGGTTACAAGGAATCCCAGACAGAGGAATTTTATAGGTCCCTCAAGTGGTGGCAACAACAAGGAAACCAAGAGCACCACGTGTAAACTGACGCAGATGTCAAAATAGAAACGGGTGGCTATTCTGGCAGATAAAAGTCAGGCCCTAACGTATTCTGCCATCTTAGACAGTCATTTTGTTGCATAAGAATCATGTGAACCAAAAGTTAAAACAAGAACGAAAAATCGGTAAAAAAAATACGAAACAGAACGAAATATCACATGCATTACTAAACGTTAAATTAGAATCATTAGCTTTCAAAAATTTACGAATACTAACGCAGATAAAAAACATAAAAAGTTCAGAATAAACTTTAATGAAGAGGTTCGCATGAACTAAACAGAAAATATGCAAGAAGTCTTTATATATTGTGCTACAATTATCACTGTTACATGAATAACATCTATGAAAATCCCAGTTGAGGCAGCCATAAGTAAACAGCGCTTCAGTTATTAGAAGGCTTAGACTAGCGTTCCTCAACCTTTGATGGTCCATGTCAAGGGTTGACGATGTGATACACAAGAGATGACGATGTGATACACAAAAGATGACGATGTGATACACAAGCGATGACGATGTGATACACAAGAGATGACGATGTGATACACAAAGGATGACGATGTGATACACAAAGGATGACGATGTGATACACAAAAGATGACGATGTGATACACAAAGGATGACGATGTGATACACAAAGGATGACGATGTGATACACAAGAGATGACGATGTGATACACAAGAGATGACGATGTGATACACAAGAGATGACGATGTGATACACAAGAGATGACGATGTGATACACAAGAGATGACGACGTGATACACAAGAGATGACGATGTCATACACAAGAGATGACGACGTGATACACAAGGTAGCACACTCACGTGATGTACTTCATGACGAGGTACACGGCAGAGTCAGTTTCATGGTAGCAGATGACAGGCACCATGTGGGGGATGCCCCGCGGGATGAGGCTCTTCCCTTGCTTGCCGTTGCTGCTTTTTACTATCACCTGCAATATGAGGGACAAGAGTGAAGCATTGCTTACTATCACATGCAACACGTGTGAAGTATTAATTACTATAACGTGCAACACGCGTGAAGTATTAATTACTATAACGTGCAACACGCGTCAAGTATTAATTACTATAACGTGCAACACGCGTCAAGTATTAATTACTATAACGTGCAACACGCGTCAAGTATTAATTACTATAACGTGCAACACGCGTCAAGTATTAATTACTATAACGTGCAACACGCGTCAAGTATTAATTACTATAACGTGCAACACGCGTCAAGTATCAATTACTATAACGTGCAACACGCGTGAAGTATTAATTACCATAACGTGTAACCTATAACTTATTATCACCTGCAACACACGTGAAGCATTACACTATAACCTGCAACACGAGGGGTAGAAGAGAAATACTTGAAAATTCATGAATTCAACTTTCAAGGCAAACCGATTTGGAAAATAAGGCAGGAGAACAGTGCTGATGACTTACAATTATAATGTACAATGCAAGTTCTTCGTGGTGTATTTAGTATATACAACTTTAACTACCACACAATATACATACACTGATGCACAAGAATAGCCATTCCTTGCATATATGATAAATGAAAACGACGTATCTACGACAGAAAGTCCATGCTAACATGCATAAATATCATCAGTTCGAAGTGTATCCCGTACATAATGTTGTGAATTGCAGTTTGAGGCATGACGGTATATTTATAATAAAGGATGTATGTAAGTACGTGAAAACTATTAGGCATGATACTATATTTGCTAATATGACTAAGCCAAGATAGATAACCTACAACAGAAAATTGTGGGCAGCATTGAGCAATTGCACCTACGTTTCTGTGATAAAATGAAGTTACCTTGTTAGACTCAACAACATTAAGGAGAGTGTAACAGCAGGTTTAAATTTATAGATTAAAGTAGACGTAGAAAAGTAGTGTTTTTGGTTTTACGCAGTATTTTTCAGTTCTGTCATTCAACAATAAGAACAGAGTCAAAATTAAGGATAAAGCTGCAAATGCCAGAAATAAGCTTTACTTTTGATAAGCAAAACACCAGAGAAAGTGTATTTATCGTGATTAAATGAAATGCCTAAAGGAATATCTAAATTAGAATACAACTAAAAATTGAATACTTGAAGGAAAATCATGTCTATGGAAGAAAGAACTTGGGTAAATGTAAATACCAGAAGGAAAAAATATGTATGTCAATATTTGAAATAAAGAATTTATATATCAATACTTCGGAGAAAGAATTTCTGTATAAATACCAGGACAAAATAATTTTCCATACAAGCTTAAAATAAAAAGTTAATATACAACACTTGAAAGGCATTTTTTTGGATTAATGCATTCAAGTTTGAACCATTTTTTTATATTGATGCATCCAAGTTTGGACAATTTATTTATAATAATACATCCAAGTTTGGACGATTTTTTTATAATAATGCATTCAAGTTTGAACCATTTTTTTATATTAATGGATTTAAGTTTAAACCAAAGCATGAAACTACACAATGTTACCTTAATGGCGACGGTGTGTTTGGACTGGGGCAGCTGAGCAATAATGACTCCCCTGTGCAGGAGAGATGAGGTACAGCACGAGGGCGTCTCTGACATGCCCAGCACCCTGTACTGACGCAGCACCTCTGTCCCACACTGCAGCCCACAGATCCCTACTCCACTCATGCATTCCTGCTCACACAGTCTTCATTGTAGGGGTGGTCTTCAACACAAGCCAGTAGGTTGCATGAACAAAAATTAGAATGAAGTTAACACAAGCCAGTAGGTTGCATGAACAAAAATTAGAATGAACTTAACACAAGCCAGTAGGTTGGATGAACAAAAATTAAAATGAAGTTAATGCAAGCCAGTAGGTTGCATGAACAAAAATTAGAATAAAGTTAACACAAGCCAGTAGGTTGGATGAACAAAAATTAGAATGAAGTTAACACAAGCCAGTAGGTTGCATGAACAAAAATTAGAATAAAGTTAACACAAGCCAGTAGGTTGCATGAACAAAAATTAGAATAAAGTTAACACAAGCCAGTAGGTTGGATGAACAAAAATTAGAATGAAGCTAACACAAGCCAGTAGGTTGGATGAACAAAATTTAGAATGAAGTTAACACAAGAATGGTGTTCAACACAAGCCAGTAGGTTGAATAAACAAAAATTAGAATGGTGCTCAATGTAACTCAATAAGTTTAATGAATACAAATTAAAATTCTATTCTACATCAATGTGGATTTTAGATGAACAAAATTGAAATGCTGTCGAACAGAAGTTGTAGGTCAGACAAGTATGTCATCATTAGTTCGATTTACACAAGACATCTGATGGGAAGAATGGTAGATAATAGAATTTCTTAAATTGGATTTCAAACTGTACTACTAAAAAACATTCTCTACAGCACACATTAAACTTAGGTGTTGGATGAACAAATAAGTGGAATAAACCCACTAGAAAAACTTGCTGATGGCAATAAATTACATTAAACTGATATTCATATCAACATTGAGCAAAAATAACTGACTTGGAAACCATGTAAATACTTATAAAAAATTATTTTCATAAAACATCCAAAATGAGCTCATGCTCAGCTAACTGCCCCATCTCAAATTTGGGAATGATAAACTTGGAGAAGACACTTTAAACAATATTTCAATTACAGATATAGTCCCTAAGAATTATTTTTTCATGACAAACTCAAAGACGAAACTTCAAACAATATCTCAATTACAGATATAGTCGCTAAGAATTATTTTCTGACGGCAAACTTAAAGATGAAAATTTCAATTACAGATATGGTGCCAAAGCATTGTTTTCTCGTGACATGAAATTGATTCAACAAGCCATGAAGTAAACACTGGCCCAGTCTCCCAATGGCAGGACTAGGAAGGTAGAATTCTGTGGCAAATTCTCAGGAAGCCTTAGTCTGTCAAATGAATGTATGTTTAGTATTTCTAAAAAAATTCTGTAATGCATAATTCAATTCAAGCACAAAGCACCTAGCTGGAATAAAAAACAAAGTCCAGATTTTAGAAGTGAATACAACCTGGGAAAAACATTACCAAACATAGATTCTGAAACTATATGTGAACTTTTGATGTTTTGCATATAAGTTCAAGAAAGTCCTTGTTAATACTTAAAAACATATTCTAACAGTACACAATGAATAGGAATAAATTTGTAATAATATGTTTTTTGTGCACACACAAAAGAGTAAAGGCAAATATAAATTTATAAAGCCTGTTATTTAATGGCACACGGTTGAACACCAACAGCAGAGTAAATACTAAATCCGCACATAAATTATTACACATTTGGACATAGTGTGTTGCAATTGTAAAGAAGCAGGACTTCCACTTAAATTTTTCATGCAATGTTTGTTTCTCCCCTTATTTTACCACACTTGGCACCCAGCAAACAAGTTCAAATCAACTGAAATTGGAATGACTGATTTAATAATACATTCCTATATCTTCACAACTCTAGAACCAGAATGAGTGAAATCAAATAATAATCCCATTAGCATGAAAAAAACTTGAAGTACACCCTGGTAAATATGAAAGAAATGAAACATTCAGCGGTAGCACAAAATACCTTGAAAACTACAGTTCATAGAAGGTAATAAGTGCATTAGTTCAGTAATATGACTATAAGTGAGGCATAAATTATTGCCTGTTGAAGGCATTGTTATAATTCCCAAAATTTTAAATTTTGTTGACTTCAGAACAAGAGCTACAAGTCACACACCTTATCAGGCATGAGGGGTTGGCTGGTCAGTACACCAGTCAAGTTGCCAGCCTGTTTTGTTAGCCTGGAAAGCAGTTGCTCAGCTCGCTGCAAGTACTGAGCTGTCTTGCGTCGTACCCCCTCTCGACGAGCAACATTTGCTTCATCTTCACCTATAAAGAATCAATGAGAATTAAATTCTTGCACTACTTCTAAACATTACCTATACACCAAAGTATAAACTGGTGGCTAGTTACCTAGTGAAGTTAAGTCATTCATATAACATCTAAGGGAATTAGAAGCAAAACTTACAAAAACATATTTAATGATGTTATAATGTTCAAAAAGAACTGGAAGAGAATAACAATTTCTCAATGTGCAAACGGGTATAAACTGTACCTCAAACTACAAGCTGTGGAAAAAAAAACTAAATTGTACTGATTTACAGTCCCTATGAATTAAAACATACTAGAAGAAAAATGAGGTTTGGATGATGGGGGAAAGAAGCTATAGGTTAAAGAGTCATAGAGAAGTTCAAAGAGCACTTGTAAAATATTATCCCAATTTTCAAGTGTTTTGAGTTGAGTCAGTAAGGATGATTAAGTTGTCATGCCTTTTTTGTTAGAAATCCTATGCAGCTGGAGTTGCATACCTTACACTTAGCACAGTAAGAAAATATCAGAAGAGTAAAACATGGCAAGATTTTTTCAAAGGCTTATCTCAAACACTAACCTCTTTAAAAAGTGAGTAAAATATATTAATAAAGATATGCACTACATACTCGTACATAAATCGTATACAATACCTCTACAATTCTTAATTATTTCAGTGAGCAAAACAAATGGTTATATTCTATAATTTCACTTGACTTGTAAATTCTGTGATAGCTTATTCATCAAACTTGCAGGTTATATTTTCTTCCTAACTCTAGTAACCATGGATCTAAATACAAATTTTTAAAAAAGCAAACTAAAACAGTGGTTAAACCAGGAATATAATAATTAAGATAATAATAATGGCCAATTCTGTGACACTCATGACAGAGTTCCTATCAACATATACATATGTAGCCAAAATTTGAGTGAATATTATTAAAACATTTGAAGGAACAGCTACAAAACTATCTGTATCATAAATTAATGAAACATAAGAACAATTGGAGATAACACCTACCTAGATGTTTTTAATCCATTTAAAATATATACAGAATCACAAATTCACTGTATAGTTAAGTTCAAAGTAAGGTCTATAGTTTACTAACATTACAAATGGTGTTAAAAATCCTATTTCTCCTTGTTAAAGTCTGAGTAATCTAAATGAACAACATGGGTTATAGGATAGCATGCAGAAGCATCAGTGGATATTTGATCACCAGATTACAGAATTCACAGAACAAGAGACACCTGATACCTTTTTGTGAGCAAGTAGAGCTAGTTGTAGATCCATGTGACGAGTTTGATGGCAGAGCTCCAGGAGCTTGAAAAGTAAGTTTGAAAAAGTTAGTGAAAATTAAAAACACAAAATTAGGGAAATAAACCTGAAGATCAAAAACCAGATGCAGTTAAGAGTGCAAATTACGAATATTTTACGAGTACAAGCCAGGCATGATGAAATATTTTTTTTATGTTAGTAATAATTTGATCATTTTTATTATTGAAATGAACATGGCAAACAGCCTCCATTGCAGTGAATTAGTTTATTATCTAGCCAAAAATCAGCATCAGTAATAAGAAACTGTTTCATACTGTGTCACAGGTTTTTATTTCATAGAAGGTATAAAATAAAGTGCAGTGGTGATCCCAGTACCTCAACCAATTGTTACTCCTACAGAAAATGTAAAATATGGTAACTCATTATGGGAGTGCATTTTGTTACTCAAGCACCCCCCCTCTGAGCTGGAGTGTGCATGTATTTGACTGCCCATAAGTGATGATTCACCTTCCAAAAGATTTTTATATCTACCACCATCACATCTTCCAGCAAAACCCATCATTGAGGCTCTTTTGGGTAAATACACTAAAATTAGTTCTTTTTTTCTATATATACTGTATTATTGTTATTATTATTATAATTACTGATTACAGTATATTATTAACAAAATCAGAATAAATGTATACCTTATATAATTACAACTACATTTAAAAGTTTATAACTCAAGTTTGGAAGGTACAGGAACACATTATTTCTGCTTCTAGTAATTTGAACATAAAGAATTAGTTTGTTACTTCAAATTCCTGTCAGTCGAATTCCCCTCAGGGATGAATTACATTCAAGTATGAAGTGCCTCCATTCTAGCATTAGGAGCAAGATATATTCTGGGCAGAAATCTCATATGTTGTAACAGTTGCTTGGGATCTACATTGCAAAGACATCAGTTCAGACCAAAATAAGTCATTTATATGGCACCAGTGTTTGATGAAAATAGAATACATGTACTGGTATTGGTTATTGCCATTAGCAGCCAGTTTCATTGTATAAAGTTCAAGAATTAATATTATCTCTCATTATTATCTTCAATTATCCTAACTTGAGAATTACTCTTTTCACTTACAATATAAAATTTGTCTACACAGAAAGGAATAGAAATAGCAAAAAGAAATAAGTAAAAGAAAGAAGTGACAAGATTATTTCATAAAATTGCCTCAATCATAACTTCATAGTTAAATATATTACAATTACAGGAAATTATAGAATGGTACCTCAAGAAAATACATGCCTGGTTAATAAGGAATTAGAATACCTTCACCACCCAAAAGATATAAATGTAATTGCACAAGAAACCTTGACAGCTCTTCAAGAAAACAGTAATGGAAAAAACTATAACAGGCATAAGACAAACCTTAACTGAAAGCTCAAGTCACTAAAAGTGATAGGTTTCTAAACTGAAAGTGCATGGTAAGTAGCAATGGCCACTGCAAGGTGAAGTAGAAATTGATGAAACACCATAAACACAAATATTATCATTAGTACAAGATGAGGTAGCAAGCAAAAAGAATAATGCTTTCAAATGCACATTACCTTGGACACCTTGTAGAAGTGTGCCAACTCCTTCTCTGTACTTGAGGACAGCTTCTGCAAGCTCATTTCTCTTCTCATGTTCTTGAGCTTCACTGATTTGATGTGCAGCCATAAAAATATACTGGGATGGCCCAGTAGCTTTTTCCACAGACTTTTTACTTTTGGCTTTCTTCAGTGCTTTGTTCTCAGGTGTAATGGAATTAGTTAGAGGAGTGATAGGGGACAGTGGAGGGGAACAAATAATGGGAGGTGTGGGTGATAATGGAGAGGCAAGTTGTGTTGATGAGGATGACAGGTCAGTGGAACTGTGAGGTAGAGCTTGCAAAGGTGTAGGAGTAAGTGTGCCTGACATAGTTGATGATAGCTGTGAGAAGGACTGATCCATGAGAGTCTGGCCAGCTGATATAGACTCAAATGTAGAATGGCTTGAATGAAGTAACTTCCACTCATGTTTAGCAACAGAACTGCTGTATGTTTGTGAAGTGGCATCTGTAATCGACGTTGATTCAAGTTTCTGATACTGGTTTCTAACTGGCATTGTAAGTTTAGGTCTTCCAGCTAAGGATGCTTTAGAGTTCTGAGAAACTTCTGAAGAATGACTAGCAAGAGCTTCTGAGGTAGACTCTGAGTTTGCAGATTGTGAAAAACTACTCATAGATTTATTTACAGATGGAGTAGAATCAGAGCAGAAACTCTGCTCAGGAGATTCATGTACAGGATTCTGATAGACATAACAGTGTTGAGGTCTAGAAGTAGAGTAGTGTTCTGTTCTCCCAGATGATGAGCGAACATTCAGACAAATTTTGCAGTCACTTTGACGACAGATACAACGTTTGGGGGAAGGGTTAGAACTCTCTTTAGACACATTATTTCTTCCATCACCAATAGTTAATGCACTTGATTTACTGAAGGTATTACTAGAAGCCATGATTAAACACAGCCCAACAAATTAAATTTTAAATGTATTTTACATCAATTAGAGTCTACTTGAGAACAACTGTTTTTCTTTATTTTGAGATTAGAACATTTTCTTTTAGATATTCCACATGCTGTGACAAATTTTTGAAAATGAATTGAATGCAAAGAATACCATCTGAAATAGAAATGACACAACGAATTATACATACAAGTTTAAAAAACTAATACAGTAGGCCCTTGCTATATCACAGTTTACTTTTTGCAGATTCACTGCATTCAGGTCTTTATGGTGAGCATATTTACATGATCATCAAATTGGCTGATGAGTGGAAGATGACTATGTAATAACAGTATTGTGTTCTGTAACTTGGACTCTGATTAGGTCAGTAGCCAATCAGAGTATCTCCTGAGTACTCCTGTCTATTCTTACATTTTAGTTTCACAAAGTTACTGTAGTATCATTACTGCTATTTAGAATGTATTATCACATATAGCATATATTCAGTCCATGGAATAAAGCATGTATATGAATCCATTGTTAGACCTGATCTGGTCAAACACAGAATAGGATATGAAATCTCACAAATCAGCTAAGTCCAAATCTTTTATTAGGATCATGAAAAAGTTTCTCTTCAATCCTTCAGCAATGAGGTATTATTTTATTATTTTACAAGTGTACATGAGTAATTTAGACATTATGATCAACTTTTTAAATTTTTTGACACATTTGAAGCTTGAAAATATAACTTTATTTGTAACATCAGTAATACTACATTGAGTGAAAACATATCTACTCAAGATAATCCTTATGCTGCATTTATGCCTTACAGAAAGGAGTGTGACAAAAATTATAAAATTTTTTTTGTTCATTTCAAGTTTGACTGAATAACATCCATGAGAGACTGACAATGTATCTGCACTTCATCTTCATTTTTACAACAAAATAGCAACATTTCTGGCTCTTTAGTTTGAATTTTGATGACCACTTCAAGTCAAGCTTTGTAATTAAATGGTAAAATAGGCTACCAAGACAATACAGTCAAAATATTGTACAGACTTGTATTTATATTGTTTTTTCATGTTACAAAGTCTGATCATTCTTTTTGTCTGATCACTCAATGTAGAATAAAATTTACAAAACCACTATTTATTACTACCAATGTGACAAGTTTCTTCTATGAACTTAGCCTTGTTCTTCAATTACCATACTGAGAAAGTAGAGAGTAATGTTATTCTATTTCAAAACTAGCTAATTTTTAGTTAATGATTTCAACAGTTTATTCACCAAAGATTAAGAAAAAATAGGATCATGATAAGCAAGACCATAGTAACTAATTATAACAATTGAAACAATTAATCCTCTTAATTTTTAGCTCACTTACAATTACTTAAGATGATGTAAATTTATCAGTCATTAACTCAACTTAAACTAGAGGGCCAGCAGTGATAGAGCCTTTGACTTGCTGTAGCACACAAAAGATTTTTATGCATACAAAAAAATTGTTTTAGACTTTTAATATAGTTTTCAGTAGTAATTCATATCATCACAGCAATTCATTTGCACTAAATTTCACCATCTGGAAGGAAAAAACATAGCTTTGATATTTTTCTTCTAATTTTGATGAACATTTTAATGCCAATCATGATGACTAATAAGGAAAACCTTAAACACTGTGGTAACCTTATTAATTCCTTCAGTAAAACTGCCAGTTTCACACTACATTTAAATGATTACAAAGTGCTAATGCAAGTCTAAAATTCTTATTCAAAGACATGCTTTTCTGTCAAATGCACTGATCATAACTTGATTGAGTAGAAATAATAAAATGAGTTGAATTTACTTTTATCAGATAAACTTATAGCCATCAATAAGAATTAATGTCTCCTAGATACTCATGACATAGCCTATCATTCTGTGAACATGATGAAGTAAACAAGTACAGCTAGCATTCTTCTTTTTAAAAAGCCTACACAACAAATAATGTAAGCCTTCAAACCTAAACATCATCCTAGAACTAAGATCAGAATCTATTATCACATAAACTTATAAACTATCAATACTATGTACAACTAAGTATGGGTTTAAAGAATTATATTAATTTAAATTTTTTTATAATACTATATTGAGCTGTTTCATTTCTCAGATTATTTAATAACAAAACAATTGTTTTAAAATGATTAGCAGCCATTCTTTGTACTTCACAGTCTTTTGGCTGATAGAACACAAGCTCCTCAAGTAAGCTACAGGCAAAGGTAGCTGCACAGCACCTGGTTGGTTGGTTAGTAGAACAGGAACCTTCTAAAAAGGCTCCAAATAGGCTTCTCACAAGTGTAGTAACACTCAGCCCACCAGCCTGGACTCCAGCAATGGCACTGCAGCTTAGGTTCTTGACAAAGTTTTCAGGTTCTCTGTAAAAGTTCACAAACTCATATCAGTACTAGTTCAGAAAAGTGTGAGGGTCTGTCTAATTCCATTTTTCTTTTTACAGATCCTCCAACCTTCCCACAGTAGACAGGAACTGGGCCAAGACTCTTATGATGTAGAGCTACACTCCACATGATTAGTCACCACCACTGAGAACATTCTTTAAATTATACTGCAGGCCAAGGCATTGAAGCAATCAGTTCAGTGGGTGACGCTGTGCTGAGTAGTGGTCACAGTTCAGAAGAAAATGTTCCACTGTCTCAACCTGTCCACATCAGCAGAGAGGCAATTCCAGTAACTGACAATGATGCAAATGAACTGCTACACCCACATGACCCAGACAAAGATGGCTGATGGCACAATCAACCCAGCAACACAGGTGCTCTCTTCTCATAAGGGTAGCTGGGGATTCAGTGTGTATGGTCAAAAACCATACACAACCCCTGGTTAGAGTTACTACAAAAGACTTTAACTTCTTATACTTTTAATACAAGAAATCAGGAAGATTGACCTTGTTCTTTCTTCAAACTCAAAGCTCATTTTTATGTGTCTTCAACAGCCTCTATCTCAAGTCAGAACACTAGAAGGATGGGCACAAATGCTGGAAGCATCATAATAAGCATTACATGTTAGCATTGAAAATTGAAATTTCAATTTGTATGTACTATAAGCTTAATTCAACATACATTTTTATAAGAGAGTTATAATGTGTTCTGAGCATATGAAACAGGATATAGATTTAGAGTAGCTTATCATTCTAGTGTGTGTTTTATACTGAATAAAGGATACAATATGGCAAAGCAAGTGAAATGAATACAATAACGCATAGTAATTACTTGTGATACTCAGCAGTCCTTTACAGCATACAAATTGCACCAGTTCCGTAAATTTAGCCACCCCATTAATCAAAGTACACACATATTAATCCCTACTGGGTGATTGCTAAACATTTGAATTTAATCTAATTTTTTATTTAATTAATGCAAATCCTTTATCGTCACACAATCAAAACCATAATCTCTACGATAGCAGATATTTAAAAACCAGATAACTAAGCAATTGCGCAAGCTCATTTCTTATGATTTTTTTTACCAGCAAAACAACAGCTATTCATCCGCTTTTCCCAAAATGCGGAAGTTGCAAGGAACAATATTGGACTCGCTTATCTTTAAACTTAGATTTGAGGGCCAGGTTTGGCTGAGGTCTTTGATACAGCCTTTAATTTCTTCTAAAACATACACATAACAGAGTGGCAATCTATAATTGCTTGTCTATTAGCCAGGGTTGTCTAAAATAATTTCTTAATGACCTGCCTGGGCCATTGCGCACAAAATAACCATCAAAGTGAAGGCATCTCTAAGAGAGCCAGCTTGTCATAATGGTACATTCCTTCAAGCATCGTTTTTTACATTATAGTACTAGAAGAATCATGAGCGTACATCAACAAAAATGGGATTTCAGTTGTCTAGCTTCTAGAGTCTTGTCATTACGCTGAAGACTTCCTCACTTGAAGTACCTGACCCTCTTCATGATATCACAAAGACGGTGTCGAAGAATTGCACCCTAACCAAACAACGTTTCTCTCTACTTATTGCCATCACTTGAACTCTCCTTCTTTTAAACAAACGAGGGGTTTTAATAAAAACCACGCTTTTCCCATACTGAATAGTTTTGATCATCCCTATAGTCGATAATATTCAAGCGCATCTTCATCATTCCTCTATCTTTTCACTCGCAGTTCACTCCAATATTTATTAATTTGCTACAGCTTCTTCCAAATTTATGGGTTAATCCCCAAAACAGCCCTGCATGCTTAGCAGGTAGTCACATTAAAAAAAATGACTATTCAACATCACTGTCCCTTATTCCATGCATGCACTAAGAAATCTTTCATTGTTGTGGATGCAATGAAAGATTTCTTAGTGCATGCATGGAATAAGCGACAGTGATGTTGAATAGCCATTTTTTTAATGTGACTACCTGCTAAGCATGCGGAGCTGTTTATGACAAGCTGGATCTTCCAGTGATGCCCTCACTTGGCTGGTTCATTTGCATGTAATGTAATGCCCCAGAGGAATTACTTTAGACGACCCTGGCTCACAGGAGAAAAACTCGGGGATGCCATCCTGTTATATGTGTGTGTATTAGAGGAAATTAAAGGCTGTTACAAAGGCCCCAGACAAACGCTGGCCCTCAAATCTAAGTCTAACATACATCCACTGCTAGCTTTGTACAATCAGTGAAACAGGACTCAACTAAGCTCATACACACCGCTACGTACTCAACCTTTTCGATCTGACTGGCTACTCCAGTGGCCACGGTATTTTTTTTCCACCTACAAATTTTTGCCGCAAATGCCACCTACACCAGTAGCCACTGCATTTTCTTATGATAGAAATATGGTTACTGCAGATGCCGGTCGTCGTACTCTTGCTGCAAACGCTGTAGAAAACTAATAACACGAAAAAAATGCGGTGGCTACTGGTGTAGCCCGTCGGATTGAAAGGGTTAACTGAGTTTAAGGCTGCAAACTAACACAACCTACAATGGATGAAAACTGAGACAAACAATCAACAAACAAGAGCAACTAATTAAAAAGACATCAACCTGGCAGTAAACATCATTTAGATGCATATATCACTGGAATATTTCAAAGGCAGTCAATACAAGAGATTATTTTATTCATAAATGAAAAACAAAACATTTGTTGTACAATTTACAACGATGATTGCAGCGACATTGATATTGAAAATGTCTTGAATCGCAAACCATTCATGATGCAATACCCGCATCTTTAACAAAACATAAAAAATGGAGCATGGATTGCAAAAGCCAACACTAGACTATGTTGATGGCAAGCGTTGCTACAAAGGCATTCGTGGTCACATTGGCAAACGTTAGATGTGACAGAGCGCCTAGCAAAACCTGCAAGATACATGAATTTCAGAACCTACTCAGCGCATTGAAGAGTTTTGTATCAACTGAGCAAAGCGATTTGTGACGTACAGAGAAGAGTCCACATATCTGTTGCAGCAGTCAGAAATGCACTGCTTGTTCCTGCTGGATAGAGACTCTGAGAGTCTCTCAGACTTCATGCATATCTCCCAACACTGGTTGTTGATTTTGTGCACCTGAGAACAAAGTAAGGATTAGTTTCATTACAATGATACTAAAAGCGAGTAAGAAACTACCAGTTCACTGAAATTTTCTAATCTAAACCCAAGAAAAATAAATGAGAGGAGATATTTGTTGTGAGCTCGCAAAATAAAAATGGATGAGAAAGAGTCCAGCTCATATTACTGAAAGATTTCCAATTAATAAACAAAACACAGGAGCAAATAATTTCTTCAAAAACCCTCCATCCTTAACCCCTGTATTTATGTTGCAAGGAAACAGAACAGAGAAACTTTAGAAGATGAATTTATATCAATCTTTAACACACAATTTTTACTTCAAAAAGTATTTTTCAAACATTAGACAATTTGGAACATTATCATGCCTCACTAAATAGTCTAGAAATGATATGTTACATTTTTGTAAATATAACTTGATATACCTGAATAATCATTTCGATATCACACAAAAAACATTCCATATAAAACATAATCCCAGAGTATGTACTACAAACAAAAAATTTTACTTGTAAATCACAGATTTGCATAGAAAAAATGTAAAGGCTTTATGCATTTACACATGTATTTCTTGTACTAGGTAGAAAATATTTTCTATAGGCACAGTTATAGTAGCAAATTGTAGAGCTAAATTATCATATTAAACCTGCATATTTACTGCTATTCTTTTCTAGTGCAAAATCTGGAAATGAACACTAGAGGTTGGTATCATAGCTTTGTTTTAATTGACTTCTTATCCAGATGAGGCTTTCATTCTTGCAACCCAATACAAACACTCAGTCAAAACTAAAGCATGTATGAAGATAGAGTGCATGAAATTGAGACACAAACCTGCTAGTTTTGCTACAGTCTACTATAGAGGACTTAGAATAGAAGAAAACTAAATGGGCAAATCAGTGTGAAATCTTTTACAACCATAATAAAATATCTTACTGTGCTGTTGAATGTAGCTCTAGTTTCTTCCATCTGAAGCATTTCCTTCATGTTTGCATTATCAGCATCCAGGGAACCTGAAACATAATACAAAGAAATAATATACAACAAAATATTTCCTTGTGTAGTTAAATATAATTTTACATCAATAGATTTGAGAATTTTTATCAAACTTATTACATGAAAAAAATATTGTACATGAATGTATGATATTTATTTTTAAATAAGAACAAATATACATAAATTTAAGCATAAATACATTCAGACATAAGGCTGAATACAATAATAGGACACCCACAATAATCAAACATATCTGCCAAACAAATTTTCATTTTTAATCATGAATATTAAATACAACCTATATGTACTTTTCTAAACAGCATCTAAATGCATTACTTAATTATCTAACATCTATCACAAAATTTCCAACCCAAATCTTCTCAAAACATTTCCCTTGTACATCATCAAATTATATGCATAATAATTTTGATACATCATATTAAATAATTTTTAACAAACAAACCTCAGAGAAGGACTTTACCTGAGTTGTCCCCAAAACTTGAGTCTGAAAAAGATTGATGGCTTGAGTCACTTTCAAAGCTGCTAGGAGAGCTACTCGAGTCAGAGCTGGAGTTGCTCCCTCCACCAAACAACCAACTCATTGCTGCAGTTCTACTTACAGAAGTACCTGAAGAAATTCATATGAGAACATTTACATAGATTTTTCAAGTTGTTCAAGGACCTCATATCCCAGAACCAATTTTCAACATTTATAATATGAAAAAGTTGTAGTTTACAATCATTCTAACTTTGGTCCTTTAATGAAAATCCAAATGAGCTTACTAAATCTTTGAAAGTAGATTATAACTCAGCTAAATTTATGGAAGAAATAAAAATTCTGCAGTTAATGAAGGGAATATATAAATATGAGATGGTGCTATCCTCAAAAATCCATGCACAATCCAAGCACAAGGGACCATACTAACATACAACTACAGAAGCAATCAAATAAGTTAGGTATGATTACTATCAATATGTTCTAACACATATATTTATGTGTTAATACTGTGACCTTCTAATAGTTCTAACTTAAGGAACACTAAAATATTGCTTAGTTTTCTGTTACACTACTCAATGCAATGGTCAAAATTTTAATGTATCACTAAATTTTAATGTATATTTTAAGCCTCTCTATGAATTTAATAGCAAAAATTTATTCAGAGGTAAAGTTTGAAAGGTTGAAGTCAGAGTGAACGGTAATAACAGTTAGGGTTAAATATCCTTATTAAAGCTGAAACTACAGTTAAGGTTGAATTAAGGTTAATGGTTGCTGAATTTAAAATTAATTGAGATTAAGTCAGTTAATAGTAGAAACTTTGGACGAAATTTAACATAACAGTCCATCAAGATGAAGGTCTGACCCAAATAAATGATAAGAAGCTCTGATACATAAGATGCTCTAGTGGCCAGAAGCATTTTTTATATTAACTTCAATAGATAAAGCTTCTCTGCAAATAAGATCAGTAGATGTAGTCATGACCACCAATCTCATGTATGTAACCAACACCACCTTGGGAGCAAGCAAACTCAGGGGCCTTGTTTACTATGTATATGAGTAAAACACGACCCTCCAAAGATGGTAATCCCAAGCAATAATTAAGAGTATCATTGTTCTATTTTATTTTTCTTCAATTAGTAGTGGACGGTTTCCACTAAAGAATCTGTTTTCTAGGGTCCCGAAATCTCACCCAAGATCGATTTCAGTAGTTAACTTACAAAATAAGGCCAAAAACACATTGACATGTACTTATTTCAAGACGTCATTTGAATTTTAATTCTCTAAACTGTGCATGGTGAATACTGAAAACCTATTTTTGGCATCTTCGCCCTTACGGCACGCAACGCGTTTGACCGGCAAAGGAGTTTGACAAAATTTGAAATTTCCTGGGCGTATAAAGTTGAGATATCATGTTAATAAAACCATTACTATAAATTATATTAAACCATGCT
Organism: Trinorchestia longiramus; assembly: GCA_006783055.1. Classification (NCBI taxonomy): domain Eukaryota; kingdom Metazoa; phylum Arthropoda; class Malacostraca; order Amphipoda; family Talitridae; genus Trinorchestia; species Trinorchestia longiramus. The sequence continues at coordinate 36,427 of VCRD01002907.1, read as the reverse complement.
GAAATATATTAGATTAAATTCTAAGCAATCACGCCAAACACTGCAAGTTTAGCATACAAATTCTAATACACAATCTCTTAATACAGCACACCGTTATCAAATTCTCCCACGAGGAGTGCCAATGACGACAAAACGTAGCTAACCGCTATCCGCAAGAAATAGCTACCAATGTTTACTACGAGACGACTGAAGGTAAATTACCCCGAAAATACAACTTTTGCGCTATATCCATTGAATTTATCTTCCTACTATGATATTTTTAGCCATGATTGAAGCACAGAATCGAAAACATTGAGTACCACAATAAAATTGAAGTGTCTAAAACTGCAAAAAAATTACAAAAAACTATGGGTAGTTTATTTATTTTCAGCGCATGTATTTTCTGAGTCATAAAATCTCTTGCCTCTTACGACTCATGATACAAATATAATTATGTACTACGACCACTGCATGACTTAGAAATTTATGAAACAAATTGAAAGAATTTCTACGTTACTTATATGAAATAATTTATTAAATAACAAATGTTGGGGTTTACTAACACAAATTTGAATTTTTGTAATAAAACTGTTAATTATCAAACCTTGTTTTTGAATGTTTCTAAGATTTCAGAATTTCTCGCTTATTTTCTTTAGTAGACGCTTAAAACTTATATAGTCGATATTTATAAATTTGTTAGAAAAAGAGTATTTAAGGCACACCATTATATTTTGATAACATGCCTCAAAACTTGTATGGAACTAATTTTTTTTCAAGTTCGTACTTATGACACAACATCACATTGTATGAATAACATCGTAGCATAAACAAGTAATATCGTAAGCCATTGGTGTTTTTTACTGAGCAAACCTGTACGTCGACAGTGGCGAAATAAAGTTCGTTCTAACGATATGAATAAAGTTAAGGTGAGAATTAGGTACATATTCAAAGTTAGGATTAAGAAATTGTTTTAGTTCCAGTAAGACTTATGGTTGAGTCAATGATCAAATGAGTTGCTAAAGTTTAGGATCGTTACAGTGACGATGCTTTAACATAGATTTAAGTAGAGGTTAAAATTTATGAGAACTGTATTCTTTTCAATCTCCGATACGCCATAAAAAAGGCCAATTTACCGAACATTATAACTGTATTACCAAAAATACTGCAGGATCTCACTCATTTCTTTACATTTTGAGCTAAAATAGTTGAAGTATTTGTCGTATCAGGACATAAACATCTTAATGCCTTCTTCAAAGAAGTTTACCGACAGTGAAGAGAGATACATCGTGAAGAGCAAAACGGGCCTGGACTCAACGGGCATATAGATTTCAGTATCTCAGGTCTCATACAATAGTGTAGTAATCAGACCTTTAAATATCCGGAATTTTTCAGAACGTTCCCTGATTGTAAGTCTTCGTTTGATGTTGACCTCTTGACCAACACGCTGAACGAGGCTTACAGTAGCGAGATACTTGCACCATTGTCCAACTTCTTTATGGACATTTGTTCGCTTTCCTTTAAATTTTCTACACCATTTCCATACGCTACTCTCATTCATTATGTTCCAATCGTACACGTTGCTCGTTCTGCGATAGATCTCAGCAGAGCCGACAACGGCAGAGGTTAGACTTAGACTTAGATTTGAGGGCCAGCGTTTGGCTGGGACCTTTGTAACGACCTTCAATTCCCTTTAATACACAGGCATGCAACAGGATGGCATCCCAGAGTTTTTCTCCAGTGAGCCAAGGTCGTCTAAAGTAATTCCTCTAGGGCCAACCTGAGTCATTCAATGCAAATAAACCAGCCAAGTGGGGGCATCACTGGAAGATCCAGCTTGTTATAAATAGCTCCGCCTGCTTAGCAGGTAGTCACATTAAACAAAAGACTATTTAACATCAATGTCGCTTATTCCATGCATCCAATAAGAAATTTTTCATTGAGTCTACAACAGTCATATTATATTCTTCATTCAGCCCTATACGATATCTCATACCAGAATCCTCTTCAACACACCTGGCATTCCACTGATTCTCTCCATACTGCGCATGGACCACATCCATGAGGCTCTCTCGCTCATGTTTGTTCATATTTACTACATTCTAAGACTAGATGTTCAACTGTTTACTCTACTCCTCTTTTACACTGCAGACATAACCTTGTATTCCCCTCATTCCACCTCCGTGTACGCCTATTCACACTTAATGCCTTACATCTGACGGAAAACAAGAGTTGGCTGCCAAAACTTCCATCATAAAATATTTTTAACCTTGGTAGATTTTCACTGGCATACCAAATTAAAGTAGTTTTCCCATTCATACTACGCTTCCATCTGTTCAGACCATACTCTTTTGTTAGTTTTTCAATTTCTTTCTTCCACTTATTGCAATTCCGCTCCAGTCCTTTACCTCCATGATTTCTCAATAACCAATCATCCATAGGTCTTCCAATTCTACCACGAACAGTTTTCTCAATCTTCAGTTTTCTTGCATGCCCCTAGCAAATTTTCTCCCAAAGACTTTCACTCAGATTCCATTCAAAGATTTGTTTAGCCCCCCTTTTATTCTCCATTCACTCAATTCTCACCTTATAATTCAACACGGCCTTTGCCATTCTTTCAGAAAACAGAATCCACGCTGGATCCCCTCTAATAGCTTCTACAGCCGTCCATTTTGGGGCACCTAATGCCAAACGCCCTACCCTATTCTGCAGCACCTCCAACTTTTCAAGGTCTCCTCCATTCCATGCTATAACATTCATGCCACACATTATGCTAGGTACTGCAACATACTTCCAAATTCCTCTGTCACATTCATACTTATTTGCGCTATATTTGGCCACACAGCTTAGTCTTCCCCATCACTGCATAGCTTTTACCACTTTCTCACCTTTTGCTCTTGCACATCTATCTTCACTCAACATACATCCCAGATACTTATATTCCTTAGTTCTGCCTATCTTAACTTCTCCAACATTCGACTCTCTATCTCTTTCAGTCACATCACCATTCATCACCATGACTTTACTTTTATCTCCTCCAAATTTCACCTTGAAATCTCTACAGTATCCATCCACAATCTCCAACATCCTTTGCAGTTCCTGCTCTGATTCACTAATCACAACGATGTCATCAGCATACAGCAAACAATTCATTTTTCCCCTCCAACTTTCAGTCCAAAACCACTCATTCTCAGGCGGACCGCTAATTCTTCTGTATATAGGCCAAACAGTAAGGGAGACAGGGTACAACCCTGTCTCACTCCCTTTACACTCCTCACGTGTTTCGTCACTAAATCTCCCAGCCGGTATACTGCACATGTATTCTCATACAAACTTTTCACAATGTTCACTATCTTCTCACTAAAACTTTCCTAGCACGTCTAGCAACCTCCTACGGTCTACTCTATCATACGCCTGCTCAATATCCAAAAACAGTTGTGATTAGGGAGCTGCATAATCGTGCGACACACAGATCTGGCTCCCGTGTATTCCGTGCTTCCTTAGAAGTACAATCGGTGTTTGAAAAAACAATCTTCGTTGCATTGAGTTATGTCCAGAGATGCGATAAGGGTTAATAGAAGCAAAAGAATTAGAGTTACTCTTTGGGTAACAATAACACATTCACTGCGTATAGTTATTTAAGCAGTATTCCCTGTTAACACTTTAGGTACACGGGTGTACCAATACGCAGGGAATGTGTTAAGAAAGAGGGGAGATTTGCTAAAAACAATCCCCGTTAGTACACTTTTTGGATGATCATCACTCATAGCGCTTTATAAATTATTACAATTACATGACATTTTGCGATATTATCGTAGCAGTTAATGATGTCACTGTACCTCAGAAGTTCTAAAATACTTTGTGTTGGTATTTGGTAATTCAATTGTCGAAGCCTTACTCACACAAAAATGCCTGCATAAATTTATGAATTCAAAAGACGATAAGATTTTGATTGACGATATTGCTACAAACAAATTCCCTGATCAATGGAAACATTCCATTATCAGACCGTTGCATAAAGCTAACGACATTAATACTGCATCAAAATGCAAGCCAATTAGTTTTTTACCAGTTTTATTTAAAATACTCGAAAAAGTAACATGAAATCAACTCTCAACACATTTGAACAAGTCTAACTTAGTTCATAAAATCCAGTATGCTTACAGGAAGCACAACAGCACTCAAGACACTCTGCTTAACACATTTCCTGCCAAGTGACCCACCGGTGGGTCACTCAGGTTAGGTTCTGTAATTTTTTCAAAGCTTTCTAGGGACTACGTGTACAAAGTAAAGATTTGCACGAGCTAGGCAATCACAGGAAACGTTTTAACATCACCGACAAAATATACAGTGACATAGACAAAAGGAACGTCACTATCTTGGTTCAGCTTGATCTCTCCAAAGCTTTCGACAGTGTCGAACATACATGGCTTTTGCAAAAAAACGCTAACTTAAGAATCGACACACAGTAGTTTCAGAGCTATCTATCAAACCACTTTCATGCAGTCCGCATAGAAAACACGATATCATCACCCATACAAATCGATTTTGGCGTTCCACATGGTGTTCTATTCTCGTCCCAATTCTGTTTTCCATTTTCATTAATGATTTGCCTTCCATGCCCTCAAACCCAAGAATTTCTATGTACCCAGATGATGTACGAATTGCAATGACAAGCGCTCCAGCCAAACTACCCCACACGAAAACAAACGCCGAAAACCTTTTAAAACACTTGAAATCATGGTACAGCCAGAATGGTCTTAAGCTTTATGCAAGCAAAACACAGTGCATCATTTTTAGTTCCAAGAACACAATAAAAAAGCTACCGAATTTAACTTCAACGTTAGGAAATGATATTATTGCACAAGTAGAAAAAGTAAAAAATTTGAGCGTCTGGTTGTAAAATTGTACGAGGATTCAGTCAATCTTCGTACAATTTCTAAAGTACAAGGGTAGGAACGAAGGACGTCGTCAGCTTATCCAATCAAACGAAGAATTTATCCCGTTTCATTACGTGATGTGAAGGTTACGTATAGCCGTAGGTACCGCTGTTGCATCATTTAGTATGCATAGAATGCCTACCACTTATGGATTTTATATTAAGGCACTTTAAAAACCAATGCTGTTACATTTCTTATATACTAACTTTATTGAAAATATTCTGCTTTTTTTCTTTACGTGAAAATAGTTCCGAAAACATTTCAAAGCGCTTCCTGACATAAAAAATGTCTTTGACAACTGTAAGCTGGTCAGTTATGAAACGGTAGTTTACTTTTTATTTTGCTCGGTAAATCTAAAAACGACTACCTGAACAGTACGTAATCAGGTGTTACATGAATACTTGTGAAATAAACAGCTTGGACTAGTCGTTGGAGAGGAAATATTTTTACGTCATGACGATGCGCATCCTCATGCTCTCCCTCGCGACAGTTACTATGTTATATAGCTGACATGCAAAATATTGTCGCGTTCTCCTCAATCCCCGTGTATCTCTCCCTCCTATCGATATTATTCATTCAAACGCTTTCGACTCTCCATGCCAGAAAACAGTTTCTAGAGTACCAGGGAAGGAACAAAGGATGTCATCAGTTTATTCTGTCAAACGAAGAATTCATTCTGCTCCTGATAAACATAAGGACCGAAAGCATTTCATATAATTTTGTTGGATTATGTTATATCTCATCTGACTAACTAAGAAATAATAACAACTTTTCACGTATAATTATTTTTTGTTGCTATACGTTCATTTTTTAGTTAGTGAATGCAGTATATATATTCTTAATAGGACCGAGACCGACCAGTTCAAAGTCTACTGAGAATTGGAGAAGATATTTATAAATACAAAAGGTAGTGGTGCTGGTCGTTACCAGTAGGGAAGATGTAACGGAGAGTGTGCCAGAAGATACGAAACCGAAATGAATGAGAGCAGGAAGTAGAAAGATGAGCAATTCTTAAATAAATTATCCAGGCATATATTTCTCCTTGAGGTGTTTAGTTAAGACACTTATACACTAAACAAATGCTGCATTTATATATACACTCAATAAGTCCAAGCAACACTACAATGAATACAAGCACTAACATAAACATAAACACTAACAGAGTTGTTAATCTGCATTTTACTATTTTGAACACACATCTGCGCTTGAATGTTTACGTATTTCTGTTCAATTATCATGAAAAGAGCTCCCTTTCTACGTTTTGCAATTGAATGCAAATAATTCGAACGTATGAGCTTTGTTGTAAAAGTTTTGAAACAATCTGTCTGGAATTGAGAACGATTAAGCCAAGCCGAGGCTATCTTCTTTAGTGAGTCTGGTAAAAAGCTTTTAAAGCTTCCATTTTTTATGGCTTACACCTCATTTTCGCCCCAACAACATTTCAGCTTAGTAATACAGGGTGGGGCATAAATACTGTTAAAAAACGAAGCAGGTTTTTTTGGAACAATGTGCAGGGTTTCCCCCAAAAATGTATACATGTTTAAAAGACTGTGGTTTGAATAGTACTGGTATTCATTAGGTGTACATAAGGAGGGTAACAATGTATTGTGGGTATAGAATAGAACTTTAAATATTGCTCTTTCGAATGAAACCGGTCCCAGCTTCCTAGCACCAGTAATATTCAAACTACATTTTTTTTAAATGCATACATTTTTTGGGACACTATACTTAATAGAAGAGAATGCATATACATATGCTATTATCTCAGTATGTATAATAATATTGGGACATACACATAACAGCGTATGCATTTAATGTCTAGTGTTGAAGCAAATATGTATGTCGATAATGGCAGAATTTGTGAAGAGGTTCAAGACTGCCTAGCTGGCAAAAACTCCTCCACCCTAGTACCATTTCAGTTCTGTAGCTCCTGTGAAATTATCACATCAATATCAGGAGCGAGAGAACTGGGATATTTCTTTTTCTGCTAGTAGAATACTATTCAAAAAGAACAGCGGCTGACATGCTGAGCAAATGCCAGGTTATATACCAAATATTTCATTGCATGGTATCGTAAAGTTGAAGTGGTCAAACAGTAATATTACATGAAAAATTATAATATTTAACAAAAATACTGTATTCAAATAATTTCATGCTCTACCAGTTTCGAGATCAGACACTACACGTAAAACATAAAAATTGCGAGAATCACCACAGCGATGGAGCAAAAATTCGCACTTTGTATCGCGGGGGATTGAATGCATCAAACTTGTGGTGAAAATAACATTAGCAGTGGCAGTGTTACGAGAAACAGAAGCCTTGGCTTACTTGGTGTAACTCTTCATAAATTGCGCGACCGGCATCCGGAAAAACGAATGTCGACTTCCTCGCCCACATTTGTTTCGCTTTCTTGATGCCGTTAAATTTTTTAACTGTAAGGGGATGTGCTCGAACACTTTGGTTTTGTGTCCTCTTGCTGTTTTGTGTTATTTTGCGACGCTCAAAGCATTAGAATTGGCATTATAAGAATTTACTATACGAATATATACACTCGTATATAATGTACGAAGTGTCCCTGAATATGCATGCCTCAGTTTCGAATAAGTATGAACAACTCGCTGAATATTAGGCTGATTTTAGCTTAGCTAGCGTTGTTAAAAGCTGAAAATAGCTGAACAAGGCTGTTCATGAAAAAAACAATAATTGTGTTTATTTTGAACAGGCTCCTACTGGATATTACGTCCCTCTTTTTGCAGACACTCTTGCAGTTGCGATGCAATTTTGTGCATTGCTGTACTTACTTTCTTTCTTCGATTACTCCCGTTAAATTCTCGCCCTCAATTATTCTAGGGCTTTTGATGTAGTGACGATATGACCATACTCCAGTTCAATGAATGCAGTGACGAAAAATACTCTAAACTTCAGGTTCTCTTAAAGAATGAAATCACATTGCGTAAAATCAGACGATCTCGGAAGCCATTCAATATCGTGACGGGTAAGACAAAGACTCTGTTACGAAAGATATATTTCCTCTAATCTTTTACGATAATTTACTGATGACAAGGAGCACCGTCTTGCATTCATCTGATTCTATTAAAATTGCAGTCACATGCTCGATGGAGCTCAAGCTCTTGCTTTCCGTCAAGATTTCCCAGGCAGAAAATTTACGTCCTTGCAAGTTATATTCTCGGGTTAAGTGAAAAGGAACAGTGAGTTTAAAGTCGCACATAGGTTAAGGATTTATCATGTTGAAAAAGCTGCGAGTAACATCGAATTTCGAATTGAATTTCGTGCTATTGAAAATATATTTATTTCCGCTTGTTGAAAACAAATTCCAAATTGAATTGTAACAATAAGGGTGAAGTATAACTATAGAACTGTAATCGTGGGCAATATATGCTTTTATTATCAGGCTCTTTAACATTCCATACCAGGCATTAACGGCATTTTATACCAACAATCAAATCCATTTAATGTTAATTATTAAAGTATGCAATATCTGGCCCTGAACTCACAATCAATGAACACTTGAATGAATTAAAATGATCAGTTCCAGAAGAGAAGTGCTCTGAGATACGAACGTTGCGAATGCACATTCTCTCTGGAAGCACTTAACCCAAGTCAGCAAATTAATGTCGTAGTTCTGGAAGGTCGGCCCGTCCTACACAGGCGATTATAACGATAAATGATCGAACTTAAAGTGACTAGTCGGCGTAACAGGAAAAGTTTGGCCGCGCCATCTAGCGGCACACGATAGAACTGTTGCTAAACAATACTATAGGGAAACGTATAGTAATGGATAAATAAAATAATGGACCATGCAGAAGAAAAAAAGATAGTTCGCAACGAACCGATTTGGCGATGAAGGAAATCAAGTTGCAAGATGTTGGTAAACTTTCAATATTCGCATTCCATGAATTTTAAATCCCGCTTAGCAGTCCATAAGAATATTTATTATTTGAATAGTTGCGTTTCTAGAAGTTTGAAAGAGGGTTTAACACTGTTGAACTATTTATTTTAGCGTTAATGGCACCATAAAATAAAATACGGAGCATTAAATTTATTTACATAATTAACATGTACAATACACTCATACAACGCTTTGATAACAATTCCATGAACATCTGACATCGACACACTGCATGATTATTTGTATAGTTTTTGGCCGCTATTTCTTCCAAGCCATGGTTGCCACCCAGTTCTTATAAGCCATCGTTGCCACCCAGCCACAGTAAGCCATCGTTGCCACCCAGCCACAGTAAGCCATAGTTGTCACTC
>VCRD01002907.1:14338-27097 GCA_006783055.1 Trinorchestia longiramus | reverse complement strand
CAGAGTTCTTATAAGCCATCATTGCCACACAGCTCCAGTAATCTATCGTTGCCACACAGTTTTTATAAGCCATCGTTGCCACACAGTTCTTATAAGCCATCGTTGCCCCTCAGTTCTTATAAGCCATCGTTGCCACACAGCTCCAGTAATCTATCGATGCCACACAGTTTTTATGAGCCATCGTTGCCACACAGCTCCAGTAATCTATCGATGCCACTCAGTTCTTATAAGCCATCGTTGCCACACAGCTCCAGTAATCTATCGATGCCACTCAGTTCTTATAAGCCATCGTTGCCACACAGCTCCAGTAATCTATCGATGCCACTCAGTTCTCATAAGCCATCGTTGCCACACAGCTCCAGTAATCTATCGATGCTACACAGTTTTTATGAGCCATCGTTGCCACACAGCTCCAGTAATCTATCGATGCCACACAGTTTTTATGAGTCATCGTTGTCACTCAGTTCGTATAGTCTATCATTGCTATCAGCAAGGCTCTATTTAATAAGGATTTTGGTCCCACTGTTCTGAGGGAGGGAATCAAGATCCTAAATGGCAGATTTTGTTGAACAAGAGTTTATTCGGTCATATTTTATTCCACTTCAAAAATATTGATCTGACGTAATGCAAAAAATGTAAATTCTTTGTGATATTTTTCTGAGTCTTTGCTTGACATTAGGTTTCAATTTCATAAGGCGCAGGAATACTGTAATTAAAAATAACATATTTCAGAATCTGTTCTTATGCATTGTTGCACTTGGTTCATGTATTTTTTTGTTTGTCATTTAGTTTTTACTTTCTCCAAATTTGTTTCTCATTCTCAGCCTTCGTTCGCTTTGCTATAACTCATTTTATTCCCTATAACTCATCACAGCTCATATATCACGCCTCGACAAGATACGCCCTTTGACGTCCTCCTCAAGCTCTCGCAGGCAAAATCTGCAATATTTACTCGTGTTAGAATATAAGCGATTTAAGGGAGCTTTGAGGGCCGATATTTCAGTCGATAGGCAAATCATGAGCGGAATATGGCCGCCCAAAACTTCAAGAACGCTTTGCAGGCCGCTTTTGTTTAGTAAAACCTCGGTTACGGCGAACGTCTGAGCACAGAATCGTGGTTCCGCATACTGAGTGCCATGGGGAGGTGGAGGAGTTTGGAAGAGGGTGTTTGAGGGGTCATAGGGGAGGAGGAGGGATGTATGTTTGAGAGGTCATGAGGCAGAAGGGAGGGGTGTTTGAGGCACAATGAGGGAAGAGCCATAGGCGCTGGGAGGAAAGATATTGAAGGAAAAGGAGGAGGAAAGAGGACACGCAAGGAAAATTTGCCAAGTGATAAATGACAAAAACTGGATAGCTTTTAACATATCGTAAGATACACATCATGGATCAGGTTTTCAAGGTCAGATTGCATACCTAGCTCGCAAATGATTGTGAGTGAGGGTTTCCATGCGCTTTAAGTTGTTAAAGAAGTCTGTAGTGCATTTCTAGCTCACACTACAATCATGAATCCAGCCACCAGAACTGATCAGAGCAATAGGTGTCAAAAGATGCTGCAGTAGTATAAGGGTATGAGATATACAGCAGACAGCACAGGACGAACAGCTACATTTCAGCCTCTGAGGGCAGGATTTTAACATCTCATAAGCATACCATGAAATCTGTATCAGGCTTCCATCACCAGAGTTTCGACATCCGTACGCAACCACCACCCGAACAAGCAAGGGTCTTGCAGTCGTAGAAATCATAACGCTCGTCTCCGCAGGCCGAATGCCAACCACGGCCTTGTAACCCAAAGGATATTCCTGCTCCACCCCCTCTCGTTGGGTGTTTACAATTCCATCATGAACACCATTTATTAGTAGGAAAGAGAAAAGAAGAGAAAGGGAGAGGAAGCGAAACAGAAACAGAGAGAAAACAAGGGAAAGGGAAAGAGAGAGAGAGAGAGGAAGAGAAAGCGTGCTATGAAGGATCAACCAAATCACTTGTAAAAAAACAGGGAAAGAAAGCCCGGTCGACATCTCATGAGAGGTGGTTTGAAGTATGGAAGTTGAAGGGAGACTAAGATTGAAGTCCAGAGACGTGTTCAGGAGTGATGACGTTTTGGAGCACGTAACTTTGTACGTCATTCTGAGGTAGGTGTGCTAGCCTAACGCACGTGTGGGTGTCGTCAAAGTAAAATAAGCTTCTATGTTACACTCATCTGTGCGACACGAATGTATCTTTGTCTGCCAAGTGTGATTGATGAGAAAACTAAAAAGATTTAGTTTGTAAAATATATAGAATTTTATCAATTTCTCAAACCATTTCAGTTTTCAAATTAACTACTTGCCATTTATTAAGTTAATTTTTTCATCGGAAAGATGTTAACTAGGAATCAGCATAGCAATGAATGTTTCCCATCAAAATACACACATCTGTCGATTGTTTTAACGTGCATGCGTGAAATGAGGAGCAGAAATCATTTCTATGAGTTTCATCAAAAACGCTACTGCAATGAATTTTTTCAACCCATTGAAGCAAATAGGAAATTATTCTATTTCAAAAAATTGCTTGCCACTCAACTCTTACTTTTATTAGAAGGTGACTAGTAAAATGAAATTTGGGAGATTCATTACGAGGAATATAATGAGTATGGAGGAAGGGGGATGGTGGAGAAATAGGGATTAAGGGATATAAATGATATAGGGGATATATGAGACATAGGGATCTATAGAATATAGGGGACATTGGGGATACAGGAGACATAGGAGATACAGGAATATAGGGGATATAGGAGGTATAAAGGACAAGAGATACAGGAGATACAAAGGGTGTAGGGATGTAGGAGGTATAGAGGACACAAGGGATTAGAATAGAATAGAATAGAATGAGGCTATAGGAACGAACCTTCAGGCCCATTCTTGGGTCGGATAATTACTTTGATAATTATTTGGTTGTTTTACCCAAGTTCCATGTCGTATTTCTAGCCGCGTCAACCATGTCGGCAGCGGGATTCGAACCCGGGTCTTTCCGCTCTAAAGCAGACTCGTTCACCAGTCGACCAAGCTGGTGATCATTACAAAGAATGTAGGGGATATAAGAGGTATAAGAGACACAAGGGATACAGGGGATACAAACGTTGTAGGAGATATAGGAAGTATAGGGAATTAAAGTATACAAGGGAACGGTATTTTCCAAGGGAACGGTACTGACGAGTTTTAGGAAAGCTACCTGTTGAAGATAAAATAATATAAAATAGATCATCAATAAATAATTCCATTATTTAGAGTACCTGACCATAATAAAATCATTCGGTGCATATCGAGCGCTGTATAAATGCAACTGTGCCTGTCAGCCAATCGTTCTATAGGTCCATAAATAATGATATTTACTACATGAGATGCCATATGCTAGTCGTTAACTCAGTCCTTTACGACAAAGACGTATTCTCGATGTCGTCGTCCAAATCTATGAGTACACCCACAGCCCTTATCCTCGAATGATCCCCTAAGCTCGTACATGAGTTATAAAATAAAGCAATATAATCATAATAAAACTTGAATGTGACACCAGGTCTGCGTCTGGTGTGTGTACCGCACACAGGCAGCTTCGCCTCTCAGATGATCAGAAAAATAATCCGCCTGCTGATCGCTGACGCCTTTATTCGATGTGTGTACAGCATAGACACCTACCTACCTGCTATTTTGTAGTGTAATTATTATGTAGTGTGATTATTATGTAGTGTAATTATTACGTAGTGTGATTATTATGTAGTGATCATTTTGTAGTGTGATCATTTTGTAGTGTGATCATTATGTAGTGTGATCATTTTGCAGTGTGATCATTATGTAGTGTGATCATTTTGTCGTGTGATCATTCTGTAGTGTGATCATTATGTAGTGTGATCACTTTTTCATGTGATCATTCTGTAGTGTGACCATTCTGTAGTGTGATCATTCTGTAGTGTGATCATTTTGCAGTGTGATCATTATGTAGTGTGATCATTTTGCAGTGTAATTGTTATGTCGTGAAACCATTTTGTAGAGCAAATATTTCATAGTAGAATTATTACCAAGTTTTAATTATTTATCAATTTATCAAGAAATTACTCTTTGTTTTTCGATGCAGCTACATAACATGGGATTTATAGACATTTTAATTAATATACATTTTTTATGAAACTGCTTCACTTGGATGAGCTAGTCTTCTTCAATGCTCCTTCAGACCCAGCCGTTTATTTATGAATTAACTGACTGAGAAGTTGCTATTATTTTGAGTTGTGTTAACTTTTTAGGGCTAGGAAAGTAACCTAGAGTTACCCACCAATAACACTCAACTGATATAGAGTTACTCACCACTAACACTCAACTGATCGAGAGTTACTCACCAATAACACTCAACTGATCGAGAGTTACCCACCAATAACACTCAACTGATATAGAGTTACTCACTAATTAAGATCTGACTACTTCAGAACAAACACTGTTAACTGCACAAACACTATTTGTTTCTTTACAGACAATGCTAACTTTAGAAACACCAAACTGTTTATAAACATTTCTAATTAGCAATAAGGACGTTTTACATCATACACATTCGAAACTTTACAATGAACACAATCAATATACTGAGTACCAGTAACATTGCATCAAATAGTTAACTTAACAACACACGCTGTGAAAATGAAACAAATACAATCTATTTCAAAATAAATACTGCGAATACGGTAACTCACGCTTTCAACTTCACAATAAACGCTGTATATAAAACTGAAGCACTGTTTGCATGGCATCAAACATTGCCAATTTCAAAATGAACACTGGTAGCATAGGAAAAAATAATGTCACCATCTGCCATGATACCAAAACATCCTGGCACTTATTTTTATATTTCATTGTGCAAACATTTCATAGCGCAACCAGTTTAAAGCACAAACATTTTGAAACGCAAATATTTTACAATGCAACCATTTTGTGGTGCAAATATTTACATTGCCACCATAGTCCAACAATGCAAGTCGTAAATCTTTGATACTTTTCCCTGTGAACGAGTTCCTTGCCATGTTAGAAAGCTGACTGTGAAGAATAAGGTGGACACGTCGAAGATTGAAATACACAGTGACCACATACCAGGTATAAACGTTTTTTCTTCATCAATGCTGGGGTTTCATTGAAAATATTAAACGTTTATCCTTAATTCATTGGTGCTAATAATTCTGGTGGATTCAGTACGAGCTATTCACATTTTTTTTCGTCCTTGACACTTGCAAACTTTTGTAACAAAACCAAGATTCTCAGCCATTAATTCACACTTCAATACACTATAAATTTGTTAATTCATCAAACTTCTTTCAAAACTAATTCAATATCACATTCCTCCTTGGTGCTTCTCCACATTTAAACCAAATTAAATGTAAAAGAACTAAGAAATCACCTGAAATATCCTTCTCATAATTAATTTCACCAACACAATTCATTCATTTTTTATTTATTGGCTCAAGTTCAGTATCACTTGCAAGAACCACTAACTATCGATGAACTATTATGCGGCTGTGCTTTCAATCTTCGTTATGACCTTCCAGCAATTTCCGGGATACGATAATATTTCCAGGACAATGAAAAAACTGACGTACTACGATCACCTCAAGTACTTCACTGCAGGGGAAAGAGACTTAAGAATCAATACGAACGCATCGAGGCAGCAATGCTATTAGAAGCACCATAAGGGCTACCCCGCACTCATAAAAGCACCATCAGGATTCGCCATCCATTGATGAGAGTGTAGACTACACCTCGACAGTCCTTGGGGTGACATACCGAGCATGGCGCAAAATGGACTTGCAGCGTTGGATGAGACGTTGCTCTTTATGGATGCGTCGTCTGAACATTACATAGGGTCATAAAAGCCGCTCCTTTTACGTTGCTCAACGTTGCCAGTGCTGTTGTTCACCGTTTCCAGTGCGGTTGCTCACCGTTTCCAGTGCTGTTGTTCACCGTTTCCAGTGCTGTTGCTCACCGTTTCCAGTGCTGTTGCTCACTATTTCCAGTGATGTTGCTCACCATTTCCAGTGATGTTGCTCATCGTTTCCAATGCTGTTGCTCAATGTTACCAGTGCTGTTGGTCACCGTTTCCTGTGCTGTTGTTCACCGTTTCCAATGCTGTTGCTCACCATTTCCAGAACTGTTACTATCCATTTCTAATATCGTTGCTCCTTGTTTCTATCACCCTTGTTCACTGTACATACCGTTTCCAGTACCTCCTGTGTACGATAAGTTCTGCGTACTGTATACGTCTTGCATAACTTAGGCGAGTCTGTTGTGTTGCTTGCGATGTTTGGGTTTGGGGATCAATGATGGTGCTTGTAATGACAACAACATACGTACAGTAGATGCAATGGGGAATTGTGGTATGCTAACTGCCACAGTTAATATTATGTTAAAAAAATAGACTTTTCCATACAATAAAATGAGTCTCATGCAAGTTGGAATAGCTGAAGATATTAACAGCGTATTATTCTTATTCCTATTTTTTACATGTTTTAACAGTTCAGCCATAATAATCTCAACAGTGCACCAGAAACGAAAATTTATTAAAGAGGATCTGCAAAAGATCTGGGTACAATCTATGTAAACTGATCTGTAGATCCTATCAATACTGATCCGTTATTTACGTTGAATGTAGAGTTAATTCTTCTAAAAAATAATTGACAGGAGACGATACAGACAGCATTAGCATTTTATGTTCTCAGGTTCTGCTAATGAACTTTTTTTAATATTCCGACCATCGATAGAAGTTACAAAAATGGGAAATAGACTCAGGTAGTTATTGTTAAGTAATGTGGTGAATCGATAAGACTTACAGATGGGTTAAACTCGAAAAAAATGGATTTTCCCCAGTGATTTTCTTATCGCCATTTTTTCACAGTCGTATTTTGTTGTTTGTTTTGCATGAAAGTTTGATACAGATAGTGAGTGCAGCAAACAAAGTCGAGATAAAATTTTTCAAGATGCCGAAATATGACTGTAATAACATAATATATCTTTTTAATGAAACCCGATGAAATGATTTATTCAAATATAATTTTCATAAGTGAAATTAAAATTTGAATTAAGCACCTAGTAAACACTTCACCACAAAATCACCACAACCACGTCACAATCAAGTCTCCTCACTACCATACCACCAACACCACCTCATTATCACCAAGTCACCACCAAGTTCCACCAAGTCACCACGATCACATCACCACCAAATCACCACCATCACACCACCAAGTCACCACGATCACATCACCACCAAATCACCACCAAATCACCACCATCACACCACCAAGTCACCACGATCACACCACCATCAAGTCACAACCAAGTCACCACCAAGTCACCACTAAGTCACCACCGAGTCACCACCATGTCACAACTAAGTCCCTACCATCACACCATCACCAAGTCACCACCATCACACCACCACCAAGTCACCACCATCACACCACCACCATCACACCACCACCAAGTCACCACCATCACACCACCACCAAGTCACCACCACACGCTCGTATATGATGGTGTGTGTGTCACATCCACTTCAATTTCACCGCCCACACGTCAGACTGCAGTTCCACCACCTTCCACCTGCCTCTCATGCTCCTTCCGTCTATCCTCCTCCGTCTCCCTTCATTGTTGACGAGATATCCACCTATTTCAAAACGCTATCTGCCGTTTTTCAACATTCAATTTCCACCAATCCACTTTTTCTCGACGTTCTATTTTCACGGAACCAACTGCCTGTTTCAACATTCAATATCCACTTTTTTTAGGTCCTACTCACACTGAACCATCTACCCTTTTTTGCATTCTATTTTCATCAAACTATCTGCCTTTTCAGTATCATATTTCCTTTCTTTATAATAACCTCAGTGTTGGCATTTTATTCATTCAAATACACAATTATTGGAGGCAAGATGGCGGACACAATCTACGCGAATTTGTGTAAGTATGAACTGATCCAAGTAACAGAAATTATTTTCTACGCTGATTCTATTAATTCATGTGGGGATCTATAAAGAAATGCATAAGATTTATGTACAGTTAGACTCCATATGTGTAGATCTACGTAGTCAAGCTCTATATCTGTAGATCTACGTATAGTCATACTCCATGTGTGGATCTATGTTCAGTGAGACTCCATATATGTAAATCTATGCACAGTCAGACTACATATGAGTAGATTGATGATATGTACAGTGAGACTCCATATGTGTAGATCTATGTATGCGCATCCAGACGTTTTATGTGTAGATCTATGTACGTACAGTCCGACTCCATATATGTAGATCTATGTACAGTCAGACTCCAAATGTGTAGATCTATACACAGTCAGACTACATATGATATATGTAGATCCGTGCTGATGTTCTATCAAATCGATATAAGCATGTTGATTAATAAGACAACCTTTTCTTAAAATAGGCTCTTTTCCCCACAGTCCACTAACATCATTTACTTTTTAATTATTATTCCCGTTGGTTCTCTCTGGCGCAAAACTCGCAACATTCATTCCGTTGCTCTGCCCTCATTGCCGTTCATTCCTTGTGAACGCAAACAAATTCCTCTTTAAGATAATGGAAGCAAACAACGCCGTCGCCGTCTCCGCGAGCGCTAACGAAATGGCGCCTAGAAACCCTCTGCAAACAAAATACGAACAGAGTTTCTTCAAAATGTCTTTGAGCGAAAACAACAACTGGTTAGAGCAAACAGTTGCGGGCTGCCGGCACACACACAACACACAGGGAGAGTCTCGATGAGGCGGTCTGGTAAAATTGTGCTCGCATTATGACATTGTGGTCCAGCTAGATAAGAGTTCACAACTGGCAACGAAATACAGAAACTACAGGCCAGTTTAATTGAGCAAAATTGTCCTTGCGTTTCATTTAGGTGCTTGAGTAGAATTATAAAAGATTCAACGTCATGCTGTCACGGCACACTTGAACGCCGTCTCGAAAATTTGATAGCGCAGTTTAAGTTAAATTAGAATTCTGGGAGCAGTCTTCGTGAATACAAAACGAAGCAAAGGAAAACTCCACGGCAATATGACGTGAAATTCAAAGCATTGTCGGTGTGATTTCAAATTTTCTAATCCGACTGAAGCGTTGATTTCAAGTTACGAGGAGTAAATTAAAGTACATTTCACTTGTTTCATGAAGTAGCAGATGAAGAATGTGTAATTTTTTCAGTCGTAAAGTAAAAATTTCATTTGTTTAGCCACAGTTTTGTTCTCAAACGGCACTTCTGAACCTGCTAAAGATCAGCAGACAATCTTGTGCAGACAATCTTGTGCAGACAATCGACAGACAATTTTGTAGATTGTGTTACTAGACAGTCTCGTAGATTTTCTGTAAGAGACAGGGTTACATTCTGCAACACAGTCGAGACTGTCTAGTTACGAGGGTCAAATTTTGTTTGTGCATCAACTCTTGAATTAGTCAACAATCACTTAATTTTATTAATCATTCATGAAAAATTATTTGACGCGGAATTAATAACAATCAAAGTGTGCAAATAATTCATCACATGTCAAATTATTCTTCTCATTTGTTATTTCAACGCTTAAGATAGCCAATTAATTTGCTTCCGTTTATGAAAGGATGTAAATTAGCGATTTACTCACGTACGTTCGTACACGCTGGCAGAAACGTATTATATTTGTACTGCTGTAAATTTTTTGAGCATTTTAGTACATAAAGATTAAATTAGAATAAAGCTTACGACAGAAGAGGAAATTTAAAAAAGTGGAACTTAATGATGAGGAAAAATTCATTAACCCAATATGGACCACCAACCTTCTTGAATGAGATCAAAAATTCTTCCCTTTAGTTCTGTGTTTTGATTGTTTAGTACAAAAGCTAGGTAAAATCACATAAAAAATATATTGAAATAAGTGACAATTTACGCAATATTTTCCTCAGTCGAGAAATGACTTTATTGGTGAAGGACTAATTCTGTAAAATTTTCATAATGCTCAGAAATGTTCTAATTTAATCTTGAAAACTGATTAATTTTAGTTTTGTGTTATTTGATACAAACGCGTGAAGTTTTCTTTGCAGAGGAATTTCTTAGACGTCACATGAATTTCATTTGTATATTATTTTTAGAAAATGCTAATAAGACATACACGTTTTTAAATATAATAAAGAGTTGAGTCAAGTATCATCGTTGTGTTCTTAACAATGAACACAAAATAAGTGACTCATAAATAAAATAAATTAATTAACTCATAAATTAAATAAACGACTCACATTAACTCCTATGAATCATTTTTGATGCGTATCTTCATCCAATAATTTTTTCTAGTACATAATAATTTTTTCTGTATTCCATGCATATGATTAATTATGAGTTTTATTCCAGACCGCCTTATATACCCTGTAAATCTAACTTACTGAATAATACCATCCCAGAGCATCTAATATTGACATTAATAATGAATTAGGGATTGCAACCATCCTGGAGGATTTGATATTGCCAGCAATAATGAATTAGTGATTGCCAACATCCCAGAGCATATAATAATGCCAGCAATACTAAGAGATTGCCACCATCCCGGAGGACTTGATATTGCCAGCAATAATGAATTAGTAATTGTCATCATCCTGGAGCATCTAATATTGCCAGTAATAATAAATTAGTGATTGTCACCATCTCAGAGTATCCAATATTGCCAATAATATTCATTATTGATCGCCACCATCCCAGAGCATCTAATACTGCCAGTAATAATAAATTAGTGATTGTCACCATCTTAGAGTATCTAATATTGCCAACAATAATATATTATTGGTTGCTGCTACTTCCGATCACCTAATATTGACTTTAATGGTAAAATATGGATTGACTACATATATAATTATCTAATACATTCTGTCGTAAAAATCCTTCTTTGTTTTGGACGTCCTTGTGCTTGCTGGCATACACCGTAAAATTTTTACTTCTTCGTTAATTCAACATTAAAAGTTTGTTCAAATAATTATGTCAAAGATGAACATAAGTACAACGCTCTAATTTAGTCGAAATTTTAGGATGAATTCACATCTTTTCAAGCTAAACGAAACCAATAGCTGAACCACAGCACTTTACGGACATATTAAAACCGGCTTCCGTAAAAAAGAACTTTCACACGACCCCTTCACTTTCAGTAAATTTAGCTTCCCTTGAATTCTGCCTTTGAGCATAAAGTTAAGTTTTCAAGAACCGTTTCCACAGGCGAACCAGGCGAGGTCATGAATAATCCAGAGCCAGCGTTACCGTCTCAAGCATAAATTCCCCATACTTTGAAAACTGGTGTTGTACCTCCGAGCGCATTCAGGTGCCCCTTAAAGCGCCCAGATTTTCAGACCCTTTCAAAATTTTTTTTGTAGTTTTCTGAAATCAGGGGTTAAATTTTTTTAGTTTTCTGAAATCAAATCAAAATCCCCAGCTAAAATCCATAATCAAAATAGTTTTCTGAAATCTGAAATCAGGGGTTACACTTTTTGTAGTTTCCTGAAATCAAATCAAAATCCCCGACTAAAACCCAAAATCAAAATAGTTTTCTGAGAGCTGCAATGTGTTTTTCTGAAATCAGAGGTTAATTTTTTCGTAGTTTTCTGAAATCAAGTCAAAATCCCCAGCTAAAATCTACAATGAAAATAGTTTTCTGAAATCTAAAATACGGTTTTCTGAAATCAGAGGTTGAACTTTTTGGAGTTTTCTGAAATCTAAGGTTAAACGTACTGTGCAATTTTAGAGGGAATAATGTACAAACCTGGATATGAAACTTCATGGTTTTCTAATCATATGATAAGTGGGACTCCCAATGTTCGGAAATAGTTGATGCACAGCCGGGAAAACATTCTGTAATTAACCCTGAACACTGAACATGGATCTAGACGTCACTAGCCTCGGGCAAACTACACCCATGTTAAGTGCTCCAGGGTTAATATTCTGGAAAATGTTCTGGAATTTAATTTTTTACTTAGCTTTTGTGCTTTTTAAAAGTATAATGTATGTATGGCGTTGAAAGTATAATGTACGAATTTAATTTTTAGATTTTTTCCCCCTGCACCAACAGTTTCCGACAAAAGACAGTATATTACAATTGTGACACCTCATGCACAATGATTTTTCATAATAGTACAAGAAATAATTTACATTTTATCCTTCATATGCACATTCTATGAATTTTTTAATTAGATTCTAAAAAGGTTGCTAAGATAGAAGTATAACCATGATTCCTATAACAAAAATGAAGACGTTAAAGTGACAAAATTTTCAAAGATTAAATCTTTGATCAAATTAAAAAATATCTGAAACCAGGATAAGTTGTTACTCAAAACTCGAATTATGACTTAACTTATTCAAGTTATGAGTAATTTTTTCATGCTGATGAAGTATTTTTTCATGCCTATGACTTAGTTTTATTAAAGTTGAAGACTCAAAAATAATTCAGTTTATGACGTAAGTTTATTCAATTTTTTGACTTGCGTTCATTAAAAATAAGCATCAAAGATTTTGAAAGTGCAAGTTACACGCAGTAAATCATTAATAAAACTCTTTAATCTGGAAATGTGAGGACTACCTCGACTTTTTAGGTTGTTTTGTTAACCAATATTCAAGTGAGTAAAGTGAGTTACGTGGCATTTTCATTTAATTCATTGCTACTTGTGTCGTGTAGTGCTACTTGTGTCGTGTTGTGCTACTTGTGTCGTGTTGTGCTACTTGTGTCGTGTAGTGCTACTTGTGTCGT
>VCRD01002906.1:34013-61848 GCA_006783055.1 Trinorchestia longiramus | reverse complement strand
ACAGACGCGCGCTGCCGGGCCTTGCAACAGACGCGCGCTGCCGTGCCTCGCAACAGACGCGCGCTGCCGTGCCTCGCAACAGGCGCGCGCTGCCGTGGCTCGCAACAGGCGCGCGCTGCCGTGGCTCGCAACAGGCGCGCGCTGCCGTGGCTCGCAACAGGTGCGCGCTGCCGTGGCTCGCAACAGGCGCGCGCTGCCGTGCCGCGCAACACGCGCTTAGGAATGTACTAAATTGCTAACGGCGACACGAGGAGAATAAACATCATTGTGCGAATAACGAGTTCTACACGTGACGTGCTGGATGTGTGTTTGAAATACTAGTTGGCCTTCAGTGTAAGACTCGGTAGCACAAAGAAAATGTCTTATGTCTATGGTGGCTGGTTATCAGATCGCGTTGTTGTGAAGGCCACATTGGAACTAAAACAGGGTGGATGAGAACGGAGGCAACCAGATAGCACCGAGTCACTGTAAAATATGTACCCTATTTTACATATACTATTGTACTTTGTTAACTATCAAAGCCACAAGCGGGAAATAAATCCCATTGAGGACATGATTGAAATTTTTATTTAATTTCATTTTGGAAATTTTGGATGACTATCAAGGAACTCATACACTTACCAATAAGATTATCAAATTTTGTTTTACACTATGCAAAATATTGAAATTAATAAATGAAATGACTTCTCGAACTACGTTTTCCAGTTCAGCGATGTTTACAATCGCTTTTCCACTCGGATTTTTTTCTTTTACGGAGCTCCGTAGAAATTAGCCTAAAGATGACAAAGCAGTGAACCCAGCTGGCCAAAAAATCTGACCTAATATCGATTAATAATAGCAGGCCGTGTTGTGGCAGGCCGTGTTGTGGCAGGCCGTGTTGTGGCAGGCCGTGTTGTGGCAGGCCGTGTTGTGGAAGGCTGGCTAAGAGACTTTTATTTTACTGGGATCTCTTATCTGCTAAACCAAGCCTTTAACAGAGTCCCACTTCTAATTATTTTAGTTGTACGTTAACGAATTCTTAGACTTGAATACTACCAGTTGCTCTTTCATTAATTTGCCCACTTGTTGAACTGTCGTGCGTTTCTTTCTTCCATGTTCAGTGACACTCGCTTACAGCCCTCGTACTCACGTCTACTGTGTTAACTCTGCCCTGCTACCTTCCTTACTCTTCTGAGGAACATGCATAGCACAACGCTATTTGTACATTAATACACACGACGTTGCGTCTTTCTCGTCTTCATCTGGGGACTGGGCTGTTCTAGAATAATTTTTACTTGTACTCTTCAGAATCTCGTTCGAGCCTCTGGAGTATGAGCTGAATGAGTACAGCACCGAGCCCCTGCCAAACCTAGAACCTCTCATCAACGTTGTGCCCTTCACCTATACCATGATTCAGCAGTGTGCCCATTATTGCTCCATTTACGTCGAGTTCCCTCACTGCAAAGCCTCCGACATCTGGGTGTCCTTCCCATCCCAAGGCAGGCAAGTCTGTGTGTGTGTGTTGTTGTAGAATAGAATAGAATAAGGCAATAGGAACGAGCCGTTTGGCCCATTCTTGGGACGATACCCTAGTCCCATACCGTCTAAAGTAAATCTATCAATCATGCGCCTTGACCACATAAGTCAATTTAGTCTTGTACACGCATTTCACTTACGCAGAGGCATTTCAGTCACGCGCAATTATCTCAATCATATGCTGGTCCTAGGAGTTAGGGACATATGGTAAGTACGTTGTAATACTGAGGGGGGTTTGTAATCTAATATTTGTCGAAACGATTTTTGAATGTGTTCACAGTGCTAGCAGAAACTATGTTTTCGGGCAGCTGGTTCCAAGTTACGGCAATTTTAACTGGAAAGAAGTTCATGGCTTGGGATATCTTGAAGTTTCTGAGTAATAGTTTTTGGCAGTTATTTCTGGTTCGTACGTTACCGTCTCTTTCGAAAAGCCTTTCCAAAGTAACATTGTTCAGGCCGTTGAGATACTTAAAGGTCTCAATGAGTTGTCCTCGCAGTCTTCTTTGTTCTAGGGGTATAAGTTCAAGGCGTTGAAGACATCTTTTGTAGTTGAAATTGAGGAGTTTTGGAATCATCTTCGTTGCTTTCCGCTGATTTTTTCTATTTTATTAATATCCCTTTGTAGGGTAGCAGACCAGAGTTGCACTGCATATTCTAAATGAGGCCGGACTAGCACTTTATAGAGCGGTAATATTATGTTCTTTGACTTGTATTCGAAGTTTCGTGCAATGAAACCAAGAATCCTGCTCGTCTTTTTGACGCTTGTTTGTCATATTTGAGATTTTCAGAGACAATGACACCTAGATCTCTTTGTTGCTGGACTGTTTCAATGGGTATGTCATCCATCGTGTGTTGGAAATGCCGATTATTTGCACCAACGTGCATTACTAAACAATTATCAACGTTGAAACTCATTTGCCAGCTTTCGGTCCATTGTAGAAGACGGTTGAGGTAGGTTCGATTGGATAGTTTCTATATCCCTTTCGGTGAATGCTTTGTGACAGAGTTTTATGTCATCGGCGAATTTGTTGATTTTACTGATGATTCCGAAATCAAGATCGTTGATGTAGATGATGAAGAGGAGCGGGTCTAAAATACTCCCTCGAGGGACTCTTGATGTTACAAGCGTCAGATCACTAGCTTGATCGTGAATCACCCCACGTTGAGTGCGACCAGTGAGCCAGTTTCGTATTCATCGGGAGTAGTTGTAGCGGGCAATTCTGTGGGTTAGTGTTGCGGGCAATTCTGCGTGTTGTTGCAGCGGGCAATTCTGCATGTTGTTGTAGCGGGCAATTCTGCGTGTTGTTGTAGCGGGCAATTCTGTGTGTCGTTGTAGCAGGCAATTCTGTGTGTTGTAGCGGGCAATCCTGTGTGTTGTTTTAGCGGGCAATTCTGTGTGTTGTTCTAGCAGGCAATTCTGTGTGTCGTTGTAGCGGGCAATTCTGTGTGTTGTTGTAGCGGGCAATTCTGCGTGTTGTTGTAGCGGGCAATTCTGTGTGTCGCTGTAGCAGGCAATTCTGTGTGTTGTAGCGGGCAATCCTGTGTGTTGTTCTAACGGGCAATCCTGTGTGTTGTTCTAACGGGCAATCCTGTGTGTTGTTCTAGCGGGCAATTCTGTGTGTTGTTCTAGCGGGCAATTCTGTGTGTCGTTGTAGCGGGCAAGTTTGTGTGTCGTTGTAGCGGGCAAGTTTGTGTGTCGTTGTAGCGGGCAATCCTGTGTGTCGTTGTAGCGGGCAATCCTGTGTCGTTGTAGCGGGCAATCCTGTGTTGTTCTAGCGGGTAATTCTGTGTGTTGTTGTCGCGGGTTATTCTGTGTGTTGTTGCAGCGGACAATTCTATGTGATGTGGTTACGAGCAAGTCTGTGCTTCGTTGTCTCGTAATAGTTAATTAACTATATCTTATACTGTGTTAAACTTTGTTTTTCCCTACTTTGCAGAGCCTAAAGTTTATTCTCGCTGTATATTTGTATGCATATTTGTGTTTTAATCAATAAGCATATTTAAAAGCGCACATAACTGATAGTAGTAAACAAAATTCTTTATGAAATGAAACTAAGTTCATCTAGAAATATTTTATAGTTGATGACGAATATTTAGGGATTGGGCAAAAATATGGAAGTACCTCGTGAAATGCATGTTTGAAAAGGTTTTTTTCTTTTGAAATGTGTAGGTGGCGCTGGTGTTCTTGTCTACTGGCACCACATATACAACGCTGTAAATACGCCTCACGTGTCAATCGTTATCGGCCCTCTGTTCTGTGACGTTATTTGAAATGTGGTAAAACATCCCCCGTTAAATCGCAGTGCGGACGAAAGTGTGTATTGAGTGATTGTGACAGACGATCTTTAAGAAGGATTGTGACGAAAAAGACTACAGTTGCAAAAGTTGCTACTAAAATGAATGTCGTGCTTACAAACTCCATGATTATCAAACAATAAAGGGAGCTTTTGACCGAGCTGCAATTCAAACATTTATCAGTAATGATAATGCCCATAAGAGAAGAAAGTGGTGTTTAAGTCTTAAAGCCTGAACCATCAAGCAGTGAAAGACAATAATATGGCCGGATGAGTCTTCTTTCACACAGTTCATATTTCCAGCCGAATTTACGTAGAGCGAACGCCATCCCAAGCCTATATTAAAGACTTTTTTGCCAACAGTGAAACATGGCGAGGGTTCTGTGACGTTTTGGGCAGCCATATCGTACTTTTTTGTGCGCCCCATCATAACTCTGTAGAGGTACGTTACTGACAAAAATTATGTTAACATAATGGCCGATCAAGTTGCTAATAATGATAGTGTCTTCCAAGACGACAAAGACCCTGTTTACACAGATTACATCGTCCAGGACTGGTTTTCTAAGCACTAGGGTGATATCTCACATCTCCCTTGTCCACCACAGTCACCTGCCCTCAATTATATTGAGCCTTCGTGGTCTTCATTGGAAAGGAAAGTGCTTGGTCGCTATGCGAGATTTCTTTGGCAAGCATGCAGGAGCTGTATCCATCCATTCCAAGAGGACTACAAGCTGTTTCAAATGCCAACGGGTTTCCTAAACCATATTAGGCAAGGAAACATGTGCTTTTAGATGTTTTTATATGTATTTCCAAACCCTGTAAATTGCAACATTTCTTAACATTTTTTGATCGAGGTAGTGTTGTTTGGGACAGGTGTATTTTTAGGGACAGAAATCGCCTGGATTCCTGCAAGCAACTTTCAGTACAAGTCAATGAACATAATATTATCACTCTGTATAGCGTTTGTGTGATAACATCAAGAACATACAGTGCAACTGTGGTATTCTTCCCTACGATAAGAAATTAACAAAATGGAGGAAATTCAGTATAAAGCAGCGAAAAGAATTCCTGAATTCAGCTATCTCAGTTACGGAAGGTGTGTTCAGCAGCTTGAACTTATCTCCCTAGAAAAATGAAAACTGCAAGGACAACTCATTAGCGAAATTTGCGCTTTCGATAGGATTAATGTAGTTTCCGAACTACTGTACTCATACAGAGAACTAGGAATAAGTAGCAAAAGTACTTATATAGTAAGAGGCGGATGGATAGTCGGGGTATTATTATTATTATTTTTGAAGGTTTTCAGCGCCGTCGCGTTCAGAGGTTCCATCCGGTCCCAAACCGCCCAAATTGTCCGTATTGCATTTGTCTAGTCTGTACAGACTTTAAGGATTCGATGCAAGTGTGGAGCGGGTTCGTCGGGCTGCGAGCTGATGGTGGAAACGGATCCTGCTCCATCGTCGGCAGACGTGACGTACTACTTCTTCCTTGCTTTCCCCTGCCTATATTTTGTTTTTTGAATAGAATTTTTCATTTTGTTTTGTTGTGCAACCTAGCACCAATTGTCTGACGCGTACTCCATATTTTAACTGGTTTAACCAGAACTCTAAATAAATAACTTAAAGTTAGACTATTGTCTAACTTTAATTAAAATAACTTAAATACGAGTGAATTCGTCTAATAATGAGGGTCTGAAAAAACTCAACTCAGAATTCTACTCTGTAAATTAAAATTTCCTCTTCCTTTCTAAACGTAAAAACTACTACTATTCTTTACTATCAATGGGGAGTACGCTTCTTTAACTATTTTGTCTATCTTTAAAATTCTAACACGCCTAGCAGTTTCCGGTGGAAACACTGAAAGAGCACGTATCTTTTAGGTTTGTATCAAGCATACGTAAGTTATCTGAAATATCACCATACTGAAATTCTTCTTGTTAAGTCCGTTATTACTGAGTAATTAATTCGTTAATTTTCAACAGTACAAATACATTGGGTGGTTCCTACCAGCTTTGGGACAGTGACGGGCGAACTCTTTCCAGTGCATAAGTCCTCGCTGTCAATGGTAGGTTACTCGCCTGCAGTTAGGTCCCTGAATTATATTTGGCATTAATAGCAACATTTACCCGGTGTTCCGTTGAGCTTCATTAGAATCTTTTATTTAGCGGTGGGAAGAAGTGGGAGGCCAAAGTCGTGCGTCTGCAATCTTGGAGCACGGATCATCGGTGCCCTTTGCCACTGGAGCTCAGCGTACGCAATCTAAGATTCAGATTGAGTGCGGTTCGGATGGTGGGAGCTGACATTCCGGCTCTAGATCCCAGGGACCGACGCACTCGAGCGTGGGGGTGCTGAGACTAGCCGTTCTCTCCAGTTGTCTATGTTCTGGCTCTTGCAGACCTCAATTAAACGTCACCTTAATTGCTTGAAGAGACGCCAGTTTTATTGGAGGGACGGCTTAAAACCCTAACCATTTTTTTGTTGACGGTCAAGTCGTCAAAATTAGATAATAAAATCACTTAAATACAAAAATATTTAATTGCTACTTAATTTGAAGTAAATAAATTAGATTAAAAAACTTTGACTTTTACTTACGAAGTGTCGTGAACCTTTGTGGCGTGCAAAATTCGCGACATCATTGAGATTTATAAATATCTCGGAGGCTTTAAGGATACTGCACTGGAAGAGCTTTTCGACACAGACGGTAACGTGAAAACCAGAAATAACGTCCAAAAACTAATGATAGGAAACTTTAAGATATCCCTGGCTCTACAAATTTTTCCAGTTGAAATTGTCAGAACCTGGAACCAGCCATCTGAATATACTGTTGTTGCTGGCGTAGTGAATGTGTTCACAAAACATCTCGATAAATGTTAGATAACAAACCTCTTAGTTTTTTAAAGTAATGATTCTATATCCTTTTCAAATCCTGGAACCTGTGTATGATTGCAGTACGTGTATGTGACTGAAATGCTTGTGCGTGACTTTGATGTATGTGCGTAATTGATTCATTAATTTAAATTGATCCACATCGAAGAAAAAATCAAATGGGGTTAAGTCTGGGCTTCTAGGTGGCCACAAAATCAAACACCGAGCAATTTTTTCCTTCGGGGAAATGTTAAGAATTTCGTATTTAAAATACCACCTCCGGCCCTGGAAATACTACGAGAACGGTTAGAGGATGTATTTGAGAGATTGAAAAACGATCCAGCGATGATCGGGAAAACAGTTTGTGCTATGATGAATCAAACTAATACAGGGTGTCCCAGAAGTAACTGACCCTTTTGATTTGCTAATAAACCGAAAACTCTTAACGCTAGGATACTGAAACTTGTTTTATTCGAAAGAAAAACCTTTTTATGGCACAATAGGATACTTGGTATCCTATTTACGAACCAGCTTGACATTTGATTTTTGCTTCATTGCAAACCTTTAATTTTCATCACGTCTCCATACAGCAAAGAACAAAGAATAAGAATTTTGCAAATCTACACACGGACAATGTCAACAACAGAAGTGCAACGTGATTACAGAAATTATTTCAGACCAACAACCAGTCCTTCGAAGAACACAATTAAATTTGTGTATCGAAAATTTACGGACACTGGAAATGTTAATGATAAACAACGATCTGGAAGATTAAAATCAACTTGAACTGAAGCTGTAATCGAGCGAGTTTCTGCAAGTGTTACAGATAATCCTAAAGCCTCCATCAGAAAACGTTCAACTCAATTATCCATTTCCCGATCGACATTACACCGCATTCTTAAAAAAGACTTGAAGTTATATCCTTACAAAACTAAATTAACCCAACAGTTATTGCCTAAAGATTATCCACAGGTCTGATATGATATTCCAGATCGTTGTTTATCATTAACATTTCCAGTGTTCGTAAATTTTCGATACACCGACTCAATTGTGTTCTTCGAAGGACTGGTTGTTGGTCTGAAATAATTTCTGTAATCACGTTGCACTTCTGTTGTTGACATTGTCCGTGTGTATATTTGCAAAATTCTTATTCTTTCTTCTATGCTGTATGGAGACATGATGAAAATTAAGGGTTTGCAATGAAGCAAAAATCAAATGTCAAGCTGGTTCGTAAATAGGATACCAAGTATCCTATTGTTCCATAAAAAGGTTTTTCAAACAAGTTTAAATATCCTAGCGTTAATAGTTTTTGGTTTATTAGCAAATCAAAAGGGTCAGTTACTTCTGGGACACCCTGTACTTGTCTTGAGAGGGACGGCGGTCATGTTGAAGGATACTAAAGGTTGATTTGTACTTTATATATTAATGTTTATTTGGAATATCATTATTTTCTTTTATTATTATTATTTATTGTGTATTAAAGTTCTTCGGAAAACTGGAAATAAGTAAAAAATATCAATAATGTTATCGTAATAATTCCCTGGCACAAGTCACAATCTACCCCTGTTCATTCAACTTCTTCCTATGCACCAATAATTCCGTAGATTTTCACAAAATTGTCTATTTGAGTGGAAAACAAAATTTACTATCATATGAAACAAAAAGTCCTAAAATATCTTAATTTCAACTGATAATATTATACATATAAAAATCGGGTACATTTTTGTGGAACACCCTCTAGTATACGAGTAGTATTTTGCATTATAATGTACTAGTGGTATTTAAACTTGTTTTGTTTCAAACGGACATGTCACAAGTTGCCCGGTTACTGGTGTGGAGTTCCTGAAGTTTTTTGGTGCGTCTATTTGTTCCTGAGTCATAGATTGTCTTATTAGACGGTAGTCTTATTTGACCCTAGTCTTTATCAAAGGTTCTGCTGGCAAAATAAATATATTCAAGAACGTTACGACAAATATTGGATCAATACCCCGCAATATTATAAAGAACTGATTCTATCCTATATCCTTCTTAACTCCTGAAGCGTGTGTATGATTGCGGTGCGTATCTGTGACTGAAGTGCCTGTGCGTGATTAAGGGGCTTTTACGGGACTGAAATGTATGCACGTAATTAAGGTGCATGTTTGTGATTAAGGTGCACGTGCGTGATTGGTGCCTTAACTTTAGATGGCTCGAGACTTGGGTAGCAGCTCTAGAATACACCAAGCATATCGTTTCTAAAGCCATATTCTATTCAAAATCGTTACCGTGAATCCCTACCATAACTGCAGGGCTTCAACTAGGAATGTAATATTATCAACTATACTACAGCTACTAGTGATAATAATATTAACAATAATAATAATCACTATCATAATCGATTAACGTAAATTATTTTAATAATTCTAAGTTAACACATTAACTGCAACTCCCAAATTAGTTTGTATGTATACCAAGGGTCCCGTGTACCATATATGGCGCACGATGCGGTTCAAGTGTTAATCATGTAACTTGACTATACAGGATTTAGAGAAAGCCATCATCCGAATAGCAGAGTACTTGGGCAGGACGGTGGGTGTGGAGGAGACACAGAGACTTGAGGAACACCTCAGCAGCAGTAACAACCCAACCATCAACAATGAAACCATCAACGAGGGCATACCACCTCCTTCTGACAATAAATTCACGAGGAAAGGCATTGTAAGTAAAACTTTTTTGCTTTACTCTATTCACCTATAGTTACAATATAAAATATCAAGTAATAAGTACGAACACGTGTCAGTAACTGGGAATAGATATCCCGAAGTTTATGAGGTAGAATTGATTTCAAGTTTTACTTCACTTATTTTTCTATTAGTTAGTTACTTGCGTCAACTTGGCTAAATAATTTCGTTCTTGTGTGTTCAATCTTTACTCTGCTTTTGAATGAGGCTTTAGTTAGTCCATTTATCGTAACCTCGTAGAATTACGATCACCTAATAACTAAAGGTGCTTCAGATATCCGCATCCGTAGATATCCACATGATTTTTCAGATCCACATCAGCACTTTTTAATGCAGTCATGCGAATGTCTTGAATAATGGATTATTAAATTAGGTTGTCTCACATGAAATGTCTTATTTAGAGTAGTTTTCTTTATCGACTTTGCATAAACCTGATCATTTGTATGCATATAGTTTATCTTATGTATCTTTTATTCGAGACAAAAATTTTGTTTAAGATCCCTATTCCTGATCCTATAGCGACGTTGATAACAGAACAATACTGAATTTTTTTTGTACGAATATGTACAAGCTGGGTCACTCGGCTGCCGAAGCCTTACGAAACATCAAGCGAGCTTTTGGTAACGATGAAGTTGATACCAGAACTGTTCAGATATGGTTTCAAAGATTTTGTACAGGAACTGAGAGTGTTAATAGTGAACCGAGGGAAAAACCAAAACCAGCACTTCGACGTGATGAATTGAAGAATTTGGTTGAACAAAATCCGAGAACTATGGAAAGTCAAAAAGATGGACCGGGTTTTTCCAGATCAACTTAACGAAAATGAAGGGAACAGGCAACTCACAGTGTGCTCAATATTGTTTTCTCGGCTTGAAAGAGAACTCTTTTTGAACAAAATCTTTGCATGTGATGAGAAATGGATACTCTTCGATAACAGCAAAAGAACTGGACAGTGGAGTAGGCGCAGAAGAGTCGCCTAGACACTATTCGAAACCACCATTGCACCCGAAAAAGTTAATGGTCACTGTTTGGTGGTCTGTAAAGGGAATCATTCATGTTTCATTTTTACAGCAAGGCGATACTGTAACAGCAGCATCTTATTATCAAGACATTCATCACTTGTATGAAAAATTGAAAAAGCATCCGAGACTGGTGAATAAAGATGGACCAATTTTGCTTCACGATAATGCACGACCCCACACCTCTAGAGCTACGGTCAACAAGCTGCAAAGTCTGAATTATTAAATTTTGTCACATTTTCCCTATTCTCCTGATATCTCTCCTATTGATTATCACTTGTTAAAGCATTTCAAACCTTCTATTCACGATAAAACCTTTTTAAATAAGGAAAATATAGTTAAAGCATTTGAACAGTTTATTCGTGAAAAATATGACGAGTTCTTTGAAAATGGAACATATGATTTGCAAAAACGTTGGGTGAAGGTCATAGAGAAGGATCATATTTTGATTAAAATAAACATTTTACTACTTTCATTTCCTTTCATTTTCAAATACAACATTTCATGTGTGACAATCTAATAGTAAAAATGTTATATTGCCTTTTATTTAGTAGATAATTGTAACCAACCAACTTAACTTTATGTTGTGTTTAATACATACTTCTTGTAGTGGTTGTATTATAGACAGGTTAAAGTTGACATGTACATAATATTCTCCAAGAGTGTGCTGTCAGTTGTCACAGTGTCACATTACTTGTGGTTCTGCGCTCCCGCAGTGTGGTTCATGTGGTCTGCATGCGCTTATTTATCGTTCGTTTACTGATTAAAAACAAGTGATATTTTGTGTAATGAAGTAACAAATTATTTGACTCACTTAGTGTTGTATTGATTTAATAGTCGTATTGTTAGTGCATTTTTTCAATGCACATCACTGATTATATTATGCTGATTTAATATTCAAACATTTGTAATGATAGGCAGTGGTCAACTGTTGTTAGTGCGCACGTTTCTTTTAAGAGTGCAATATTATTCAGCGACAGTATCCTGGTTATTTGTGCTACTTATTGAAGTGCCTACATGTTTCACCTTCTATTATTGTCAAACTATTAAAAATGCATTGCTGATCAGACCGTTTAAGTAGATATGTACAATTTTACAGATACAATGGCCCCTTAAACAAGCGCAGAGTGGATGGATTTTAACAATGTTTCTAACGATGGGGTAAAATGTAACGTCTGTAACACAAACTATTCCTGTAATGGTAGAGGATTATCATTACGTAACCACTTTAAATCTCTGCATCTCAATGAGTTAAGGGAGTTAGAGAAACAGAAGAAACTTCTGTAAATTAATAAAATGTTGTACAGTCAGAGCCGCCGTTAACAAATAAGAAAGCAAGCAAACAGTAAATATGCGCAGTAAATATGAGATGCATCAACCTACAAGGGCTCCTATGACCTCCGGATAATATACCGGAAGAAATTTGCAACATTAGAGTCACTTTTCTTGTTTCCAAACGCTAATTGAGTGTTATGCAAGGTTTCATAAAATTCTAAAACATTGACCCAAAAACATGGAAATTTTTCTAAGGGGAAACCGTAGGCATATTTAAAAAAATTCAGAAATCTGTGATCAATAATTACCGGTCATAGTTCAGCAACAGAGCATGTATTGAGTAGGAATAAAATGAAGAACACAAACAAATAGTGCAAATTAGCGAATGATATCCTAGTATTTAGCTCATCTAACAGATGTTTTTCTTGAGATTCTTTATAGATTTCGATCTCTAGTAACCAAATTATAAATGTGCTAAGTTTAGTGCACAGATTGTTGCTTATTTTTTACAATTTCAGGCCTATAAAATTAAAGTTACGTAATATTTGCATCCTAAATGGTAATTATTACTATTTTTTACAGTCAAACGGTTTTAATCGACAAACATTTTCTCCATACCTTCGTGCATGGTTTGATTACCGAGAAATACTAGAGCGTTAGTTGCTTTCTAGTTACACACTAGCAAAGTAGTGTTACACCAAATTGCTAGAATACTTTAGGTCGTGGCCAGAGGGCTTCTGCTCTGCAGTGCCTAGTACTGGTTCCCTAGTCCTGAGCGCTGCATCAAGTCTTGACCGCGTTGGCTGTAGTGGCTGCGTTGACTGTGATATTGTGTTGGGCTGGTGGATGACCACAATAATGTGATGTCTGCACAGCCGCTGCAGCGCTTCAAGGAAGGGACGGAGAAGTAGCTTCAGGGCTCTGACTTCCCGTACTACAGAGACTCGAATGGAGACAACTAACCTTTTCATACACGAGTTTTGGATATAATCTCGTCTGTTAGTAGCAATTCAACAGTAGTAGCAATTCAACAGTAGTAACAATTGAGCCATCGAATAGTAGTATAGTGATTCTATAACTCTTCAGTCCCAACCCTTAGAATTCTCTTAGCTCCGAGCTGACAATGAATGTATTTTCTGGACTCGGAACAGAATATCTCTTTTTATCTCGTCTTACTTGGAGTGAGTGTCTGAGGAGATAAGGGACTGGTGAGTAACCCAACATGATCAATGACACTAGGATGAATTTCGATACACATATTAAGATGCACAAACGTAAAGTAATTCGGTCTCACTACCATGTGAGACTCCTGTAATATCTCAACCACCAGTGCGTGAGCACAGGCGTAATGAATGGGCTTGGTCTTGAGTCGAGAACTTGGAGAGGCCGATGAGGAGTCATGGTGAAGATGCTGACTTCTGAAGCGCTGGGTAGAGAGTGTGTGTCGCGGTGGTGGTCGGTACCAGTAGGAAAGATTTGAGGGAGAGTTTAGCACAGGGTGTGCCTAAGTGTAGGGGTGAAACGGAAAGGGATACTAGGAGGGGAATAGAAATGAGCGCTCTGCGCACATGTATTGTGTGGTGGGGGTCTGTCCATGGGGTTTGTTCATGTAGGTGGTCTCTATAAGGAGTTAAGTGTTGGTTTTTCATTGATATTCGGGATTGGTGGTGGAGGGGCATTGGCTCTGGTTGGGCTGAGCGTTTAAGTATGATTGGAGAGTCGTGCAATTTCAAATTGTGGTTGTAACCGATTGAGGCTTACGTCTAGTAGAAGTTTGTTTTTGTTTTGCTACCCTGGAGGGGAACTGGTGCTAGGTGCGGCGGTGTGGGGTGTCATGTGTATTTGGGTGTTGGAGGGGGGCCGAGTATTTTTGTTTCCGAGCTTGGGAAACCTCTGTGTGGTATTTGTCGAGTTTCGTGTGGAAATGTGAGGTGTATGTATAGTTGTGCGTGCATGTTTTTAATGTTATTCCAGATTCTCTTTGCGTGTTCGTGTAAAAGAGTGTTGATGGGGGTAGTTTAGTTTGGCGGTGTAATTGGGCTGACATGTTGAAGTCATGCCATTCTGCGTTTGTGATGAATCGTGTGGCTTTGTTTTGCACACGTTGTAGTTTTGAAATGGTGGTTGGCGATAATGTGTGAAGTGGGAGGACTGGGTTGAAAAGGGCTGATCGTACGTGGGCAAGGTAAAGCTTTCGTTTTGTGTCCGGATGCATATGTTTGAAACGGTATAGACGGGAGAGATTGTTTTGTGCAATTGCTGTTCTCTGTGTAATGTGTATTCCTGGCTGCTGAGGTGGAGACCTAAAACTTTACCTGATTTATCGTATGAGAGGGGAGTGCCGTCTACGTGCACTTCTTGTTTCTTGCAGCGGCTGATGGCTATAAGTTTGAACTTGTTTGCGTTTGTTTATATCTTCCATTTATTTTCATAGAAATTGATCTGGGCTATTGCCCTTGTTGCTAGGCGCGCTGCCATGTTTTGGGAGTTGCGGCCGAATGTGATTTGTGCTATATCATCAGCGAATGCAATATAATCGGTGTTTGGTGTGGGCGAGGGGAGGTCGTGTGTATAAAAATTGTACAGTGCTGGGGAGATAACTGCTCCTTGTGGCACCCCTGATTTTATGGGGAAGGGTAGCCCTGTGTGGTTTGCGATCCTGATTGCAGCGGTGTGGTCTGAAAAGAAGTTTGTAAGAATTTTTGTGAACAGTGGATCAATGTTTAGTTGCGATAGTTTGAATTTTAGGCCTGTGTGCCAGACTTTGTTGAATACTTTGGCTACATCTCGTAGGATGACGTCTATTTTATTCCGTTGATTTAGGTGGATGTGCAGCGTCTCACGTAGAGTGGCAAGAGCAGTGTGTGTTCCTCTTCCGTGTCGGAAGCCATGTTGTCTTTAGTTGCATGTGTTGTGTATAGTGAGGTGGTCTGTGAGTCTGTAGGTGAGGATTTTGTCTAGGACAGTGGTTCCCAAACTATCTTACCTGACGTCCCCTTTTTGCTTCCAGTAGACCTGCACGCCCCCAGTGCCTCTTTTTTTTCATATGAAAGGATTCTTACATTTATTTCTTAGCATTGTTCAGGAAAACATATTTGTTTGTATTACATTTTAATAATGAAAGCCACTCAAACAAATAATACTACATTCCAGTAACTAAAAAGGAAACATTTGGTTCAAAGTGAGCGAAAAAAAAGGTTTGAACATTGGCAAATTGGCAAAATTGAGTTGCAATTTTAAGAAAAAATAATTTGAAAACATGGCATATAATATTTGGAATGACTCATGAGACTAAGGCAAAATTTATGAACTAATTTAGTGAGATGGATGCTGCTGCTTCTTCCTCACAAGATCAGAAATTCTAGGATTAAAGAATGACAGCGCACAACGCAAGTCATTTTTTACATCAAGTTGGTTGCGCTGTTTCGTTTTCAGAACAACAAGAGCTGAAAATCCTGCTTCACAAAGATAAGTAGAAAAAGGGGAAGAATCACACAAAGTGCTTCTTTACCTACTTTAGGGTACATGGGGAGATATTTCACCCAAAACTCTTCTAACTTCATTGTTTCAAAGTCCCTTTTCGCGCTGGAGTTACATTTCAAATCGATGGCTTCCTCTTGCAGTGATTCCAGTATCAACTCCACATCAGTTTTAAATGGATTCTGCACCAATGTCCAAAGAGAATTCTCCATTTAGACATCTGGAAAATAGTGCATAAATTCCTCAGCAAGGGAATCCAGATGTGATAAAACCTCTTTTGTCACGTCATACTGCTCAATGTTTCTCTTCTCAGATAAGAGCTCATTTAGATGTGAGAACGATGAAAAGTTCCAAACTTGTACTTTTCGTTTCCAAAGATAAATTTTTTCGGTGAAAGCTCTGATCACATCAGAGTGTGCAATGATATTCGTGTTTCTTCCTTGTAACTTCAAATTGAGGTTGTTGATAGCCTCAAAAAAGTCCACAGGGTATGCTAGTGAGAGCTGAAAGTCTTCCTCTCTGAATGCTTCATACAGTTGGTCTTGTTTCTGCTTCTGCGAGAAAATTTCCACTTCATTTTTGAGCTCGTAAAGACGACTCAGCATGTTTCCCGTGGAAAGCCAGTGGACTTCGGTGTGAAACAGGAGAGTCTTGTAATCAGTGCCCAAATCTGAGCAAAGAGCTGCGAAAACCCTAGAATTCAAAGAGCTATTCTTTACAAAATTCACCACTTTTATTGCTAAATTCAGTGAACTGCGTAGATTACCAGGCAGAGTTTTGCTTGTTAATGATTGTCTGTGGATAACACAGTGAGTCCCAGTTACAGTAAGATTTTTTCTTTCACCAGCTTC
Source organism: Trinorchestia longiramus (assembly GCA_006783055.1). Classification (NCBI taxonomy): domain Eukaryota; kingdom Metazoa; phylum Arthropoda; class Malacostraca; order Amphipoda; family Talitridae; genus Trinorchestia; species Trinorchestia longiramus. The sequence continues at coordinate 45,830 of VCRD01002906.1, read as the reverse complement.
AGAAATCCAGAGCGAGATCCAATCATTGATGGGGCACCATCAGTACAAACACCGACTAATTTTTCCCATGAAAGACCGTGCTCTCGGAAAAACTCATCAACCTTTGAAAAAACATCGATGGCCTTCGCTGTGGTCTCCAGTGCTGCTGAGAAAAGAATTTCTTCTTTCACAGTTCCTTCATCCACCAATCGAGAATAAACAAGTAGCTGGCAGAGGTGAGCAACATCAGTACTTTCATCGCACTGTATTGCAAAGAAGCGAGATGCTTTTATTTTATCCAAAATTTGTTCTTTTATGTCTTCCGAAAGTTTGTCAATGCGACGCTTCACTGTGTTATCTGATAAGGAAATCTTTGATAACTTTCTTTGGCTTTCTTCCCCAAGCACAGTATTTGCAGCACTCAAAAAGCAGGGTTTTACAAGAGTCTCCCCCACAGAGTGAGGCTTCTTGCTTTTGCAATAAGTAGTGACAGCTCGTAAGATGCTTCCACCAGTTTCCACGTCAGCTCATGCAGTTTGGCTGTGAAGAACTCCTTTGGCTTTTCTTTTAATGCTTTGTGGTTTGTGCTCAAATGTCGCTCCAGACGACCAGGTCTTAAGGCGTCATTGCTGAGGACTGTATGGCATATGACACACTGAGGGAGATGAAATCGATTTATCTCTATAACAGTGAAGCCATACTTGATATATTCATCTGAATACTTTCTTTTCTTTGCCCCAGACATTTCTGCAAAGTGAAAATAGCAACAAACTTATAAACTGTACCATGGAGCTAAGTAGTTATATAACATACCGTATTGGCATGCACCACACCACACATTCATATAACATAGACCACACAACTGAAAATCATAAATCTGTAACATACCAAAAATATTCAGCACACAACGTGGCTTATATCATAACAATAATGACAATGAGAACAATTGCGGAAAATACAACGAGAAGAAGCAAATGGAGTAAAACTACACGCACGAAAATACTCAGTAATACTGTGATGTAATGTGTTGATTTGACGAGCGATATTTTGCATACAGTCGACCTTGGCATAGTTGTGCTCATGTACCTTTGTTTGTTGGATCTTATATTAGCGATTTTGGCGATGACTGAATTGTGATATGATTGTACGTTTTTGGTGTGATGTAGAGTAGTGCGCGCACGGTGGTTTAGTTTTGTTTACGTGTTGGGAGTTGAGTTTGTGTTTGCAGTGGTTTAGTCTGATATCGTGTTTTTGGCTTTGTTTTATCATTTCCACTTTTTTATAATAGATTCGCTTCTTTCTGCTGTCTGAGATTTTTATAAACGTTTTTTATTAAATGAATAGATATGGCGATTGAACCATCAACCCAGCAACATATGCAGTACACTTAATTTGTCACACACACTTTTCGCCGCCTATACTGGAATCAAAGCACACACTTCACCACATACATTCAAACTAGCGTACAAAACTCACCGCGTATTATTCACATTTCACACTTTCGAACACAACGATTATTTCACACAATCAAGACATTCCATTCTGCATCGTTCTGCCCTTGCAAATCGTCAAGGTTACAATGTCACTCATACACGTATGTGATCTAGAATTGAAGAGTGAAATAAATCCCTACCGTGGACAAGGGGAATAGGTGCTCAGGTTGACGGGATGGAGTATTGGGAGTTTGTGACGAGTCCCTCAGTAGCGTCAGTGTGGTTGGTATCATTGACTTGTCCAAAACGTGTAAAGAGAACTAGCTTAATACAAAACGGGTTGGAGTGATTGCTATAATTTTACTTTGCATGTATGTAATGACAGATATTTGTTCTCTGAATGATTTTATTATTTTAATTAAACAAATAATTTTGAGCAGATAACTTCACGCCCCCTTTGTATCCTCTTCGCGCCCCCCTAGGGGGCGCGCCCCCTAGTTTGGGAACCACTGGTCTAGGAGTTTTCCGTGGATGTCGAGTAGTGATATTGGGCGGTAGTTTTTTATCTCGTTTTGTGAGGTGGACAGTTTAGGAAGGAAAATCATTATGGCGTGTTTTAATTTGATAGGGAAATATCCTGCGGAGATTGCGTTGTTGAATATGTATAGTAGGTATTGGAGCATGTTGGGAGGGAGTTATTTCAGGTGGTGTGTCGTGATTTTTGTGTGTCCTGGAGCTCTTTGCAAAAATGTTCGTAGTGCTTGTTGAAGCTCTTGGAGCGTGATGGCTGGGAATTGAGGGGTGTTTAGGCGGGTAATGTCTCCAGTCTCATGTGGTTTTAAACGTGGTGTGATGTTCGTCATCTGTGTTTCAACGTCATGAATGTGGTTTTCGTCGAATTTGTTGTCGAGGTCGTCGACGCCTGAGTAGATGTTTGACCAGTGTGTTCTGAATAGGGGTTCTTTGTCACTCGGGGAGTGGTAGTAGGTGCCGTTGAGTTTGATGTCAGGTGTGTTTTGTTTAGTGTTGTTGCTTGACATGCGCTTAATGGACGACCAAAATTGTTTGGGGTTATCGTTTATTATTATGTTTGTGATTGTGTGGTTCCATGTTGCACTATATATGAGTTTGTAGGTTTGTTTTATTTGTTGTCTGAGGTTTACAAGTTCGCGGTACAAGTGAGAAGAGTGTCCGAGTCTCCTGAGGCAGGGCTCCCACTCAAAATTTTCAGATAAACCTAGATTGAACATGAAAAAATCCAGATTCGTTAAAAAAACCTAGAAGTCTTATTTTAATAAGAAAACAATAAAAGTTAACTTACATGAGTTAAAACGATGATGGTAAGGCTGTTCCTTCTACCAATTCTCTTCTGCAGCGCAAATATCGACATTAAGATGACTTTTCTGTTGTGCAAGGCGCTTTTCATTACGCTGGTGACATACTCCGTTGATGAAATCTCATACTAATTCCGGTTTAGGTTTCCAATCGTGACAGGTTTTTTACTCCTTGACGATGCTTGTTTTACCAACAACCTATCCCTAATAGTGTCTGTTTTCAGTGAGTTTGTTTGTTTTGTTTTGACATGATTTACAAGTGAAAATATTCTTTATACTGATGCGGATGAGTGTGGCAGAACAGTTTGGTTGGTCATGAAATCAGAAAGTATTCCGAATTTTGAGTAGTCTAATCCGTCCTTGATCTTATGCAGAGTACCAGAAATCAGGTATAGATTTATTCGACACCGACACGTCTTTGAATTGTCGATATAGCCTCCATTTGTTTTTCATGGTAAGTAATTCCTTCTTGAATGAGATAAGATACTTTTGTTGCTTGCATTTTAACCCCTTTAGCAATATTGCGGTTATGAAAGGCTTCTTACACACTTGTATCAAATGATCAGTGTGAGCAAATGGCATATGATGCTGCTCGGCAATGAAAGCGGAGATCATTATTTCTGCCTTTGCCACCTCCTCGTTTTCTGTAAGCTTCGGTTTATTGACAAATGTATCTAACTTCGTTGTTGATTTCGCAGATTTGTTATTCTTGTGTATAGCAGTTTTACTATGCGATAACAACATTGACTTATATGTGTTTCTATTTTTGTATCACAGCATGCGCAGTAACTACAACCCTTTTCACTCGGATCTTCTTTAAGTCACTCTTTCAAAATCTCGTCCTTTAACCATTGTTCTTTGAAAGATTGCTTTTATCACTTTTTAGACATATTTTTTTCGAGGGCTAGCCATTTTGAATACGAGTGCGGCTGAAATATGAAAATTAAATATCTATAATAAATTTCTAGACATTCACTTTTGAAGAATGTACAATCAGGTTTACGATTAAAATGCACGTCATGTCACTGTAACGAGCCAAGCAACACAAGCTCACACAAGCCGGGAGAGCAAGTTCGTAAGATACTTGTTCGTTACTCGTTTCTACGGGCGAAAAACAGGTGGAACCCATTCTACCCCATCCGATAAGCGTAATTTTGTATCTGATATGCTTTTGCATACGGTGTATCATACGGTGATATGGTGTATCATACGGTGAACATATGATAGAAACAAAATTTCTTAACTGCATTATTCAATTTACTCCAGTTAATGATGAATTTACTGTCTGGAAATGCATGTCTACACATGGAAACCTTGCCCGCTGATGACCTACCTTAATCTTAAGACCATTGGTTCAGAGTGGTCTGACGACGTAAGATTAGCTCCATAGAGTTTCAAACTGCGCACGCGATCTTCGTTTTACCCATGCCTAGTAAGATCAGGGATCTTCAGCATCTTCGCTATATGTGAACATATACCTATATAATAGCTACTTAGCGCTCCGGCACGTCACCGCCCTCGCACCCCACCTTGGAAGGTCCCCTACTTGGTCGTTGACATAAAGGGCCAAGTTCAACCAGCTACTCTGTCGTTTGACATCTCAGTGTTATACATACTGTAAGGGGGCGCCACGGCCACAATCCCTTTTTATTTACTACGACGTTTACGGGATTCGAACCTTCGTACCTACCACCATAGGGTAGGAGTGTTAACCACTGCACTATGAGGTAATGAGGGCTGAATTTACTGCCTGACTTAAAAAAAAACAGATTTAGCGATATTTCAAAAATTAAACCTAGCAACCCAGGAGGGGTCTCAAAAACCCATATCTGGGTGGAAAAACCCATGAGTGGGAGCCCTGTCCTGAGGTGGTTGCAGATGTGATGGTATCTTGTTTGGAGCAGGAGTGTTTCTTGTGTTGGTTTGATTCCCAGGATTGTTCTGTGAGTGATGGTTGGGATTGCTTGATTGGAGGCTGCGGTGATGTGACTTTCCCATTTGGACAGGTGGTTATCGATCTCTTTCAGAGTCGGTAGGGGGCTTTTGTGGGGGGGAGGGGGTGTAGGCTTTTGTATTGTGTCCAGTCAGCGTTGTGGAAGGATGGGGTTTGCAGTGATGGTTGCTATTATGGGGATGTAGTCTGATGGGGTGAGCGGGCCTGGTTGTAGTCTTATGTTGTGGAATGTTTGTGTGTTTGTCAGGACTATGTCGGGACTGGTGGTGGAGTTATGAGTGAGTAAGGTGGGAAAGTTTGGTCCGATGTGTATACATTTATTTTTATTTATGAGTGAGTGCATTTGCTTTCCTTTAATGTTTGTGTAATTGTATTCAAGTGTAGGGTGCTGTGCGTTCATATCTGCTAGTAGGTAGGTAGGATTTTGTCGTCTTAGTAGTGTGTGCGTGTCGATGTAGTTGATGTAGTTGGTGCGTGGTGGGATGTAGGTTGTGCCTATTGTGATGGGGCCTTGCAGAGTTTCGACTGTGACTCCGAGCATGTCTGAGTGAAAATTGTCGTGTAGTTTAAATGGGATGTCTTTCCCGATTGCTATGGCTGTGCCTGCGTGTTGTTCATTAGCTTTGTTTGCAGCGTATGTGTTATAGTTCCATATTTTAATGGGGGTGTTATTTCATAGGCAGTGAGCGTTAAGTAGTATTGTGTGGATCGTATTGTCGGTAGATGATGCATAGTGCTATTTTGTTGTTTTGCCAATCTTGGATGTTATGTTGGATGATGGTGAGGGATTTTATGTAACTATGTGTATGCATTATGTTGTGTGTTTCGGTCTTTTGTGCGTCAGGTTTTTAGGCGAGTGAGGGATTTCGTCGAAATCTTGTTGCGGAATTGCATAGATTGGGAGTTGATTCAGGTGTATTTTATTCACATAGATCTGTTTCCAAACTTCGTTGGGGTCCCCTTTCCCTATTTCAACCTTGATTTTCGTGTTGTTTTTTTGAGAGTTCGGTAATGATCCACTCGTTTGTGGGGTGAGTTGGGATCGGTAGGTGTTGTGTTACGCTTTTAACAAGTGTGGCTTCGAGTTCGCAGGTGTCAGGGGAGCGGTGTTTATCGGGAGGGGAGCAGGCTTTCTTCCATTTTTTTGTTTTTTTTCTTTGTGCGTGTTTCCCATGGTTGTTCAGGTTCGGTGTTGTCAGAGTTTTGGTCCTGCGTGTCATTCGTTTCGGTTGATGATTGTTCCGTGGCCGGTCGGTCGGTCGGTGACAATAGGAAAGGTTTGAGAGAGAGTTTGGCACAGGGTGTACCTAAGTAAAGGGGTGAAACGGAAAGGGATACTAGGAGGGAAAAGAAATGAGCGCTGTGCGCACATATATCAAGTGTTTGGGATATATCCCTGGGGTATGTTGACTTCACATTGAATATCTTCAGCTCGTCACTCCCACTCTACACAAGTGGGAGAGATAAGCTCTCCATTGAATATCTTGCGCTCATCTCTCCCACTCTGACGAGCAGGAGAGATGACCCTCCTTCCCCTTCAGAGGTCGCGAGACAACGCCGAGCGCTGCAACCCCATTATATAGGGCGGTTGGCTGGGCACTGCTGCCTGAGCGTGACCGCTCATTGGTTAATGACAGCTAGCTTCGCGTGGGCTTCACTTCTTCTGTCTTGTTCTCTGATTGGTCGGCGATAGCTAGCCCTGTCTGTCGTGTGCTCATATGTAGTGATTCACTACAGTAGCAATTCAACAATATTTCAGCTTGTGGTAGCAAAACTGCATAATAACTAAAGACAACACTTACAAAGTATAAGCTTGTATCAAGGACTACTATAACCAGGACGTGCACCGCCATGTAGCTGACTACAGTAGCGGAGGCCAGTACACTGAGCTCTCAGTTATCTCCTATCTGTCACAGTGCGAACATTGTCGTAGTCTGTCGCTGCATTTCTAAGTGAATACTGTTTGTTTACAAAGTTTATTACTAATTATATGTATTAAAAATGCCGAACAAGTGTGGGGTTGTGTGAACAAGTGAAATCCCTCCCAGTATCTTCAATGTGCCTGCTTCATGTCTGCCATCTCCAAAACCTGCATCTCCTCCGGCGAAAATGGAAGACCAACAACTAAGGTATTTTCTTCAGAAGGATAAGATTACTTCATTTGATGCTTTCAAACCTGAACGTAACCTGCAGAAGCAGTACAAGAACTTGATTATTTCAAGATCGAAAGAAAGGCTTGTGGGTTTGTTTATGACCGACAACTTCAGTGAGTGCAGCCTGTCTGTGATTTTCGAAAACAAGCCCACTTTGTTTTCCCCACTAACGCTCAGTGCGTTCAAGAACGGCATTAGTGTACCACTGTTTAAGATACTTCATCCCAACAATGGTTTGAGATCGTTTACGCAGTCCGACGAAACTGTGCGCTTGGCAATGAACTATGTATGACATCCTGTTTGACAAAACGATCCAAAATGTTGTCACCCTTCAAGCTCATACGTCAGCGTATGTCGACACCGAAAAGGAGAAGAAGTTGGTATGTTTGACGTCTGTTGGAACTTTTATCACAGAAGCAGTTTTCCATGAATGATTATTGTTTTGCTCTTCAATCATACTCGAAGTGTAATTATGAACAGCTCAGAAACTTTTTGGTGCTGCCATGCAAACGCAAGCTGCAGTACATCACTTCATCTATTGACAAGGACCAGGTGCTGAGGGAAACATTTGACAAAGTCCAGACACTGCAACAGAAGTATGTGTTTCTCTTGGTAGATGAAGTACAGATTCGCACAACTGTTTCATTTTTTGGTGGGTTGCTGAGTGGCATGGCCGAGAACAACCGAGACTGCAAGGGAACTTCTATTCTAATCACTAGGTAATTGCAGTGCCACAGCCAAGCATCCTCTTGACAACGAGCGTGTTTGGTTTTTCCTTTTTGACACAGTACATCTGCTAAACAACTGCATCCGCAACAACTGGATCAATGAGAAGGGCCAGAAGATCAGTCTTGACAATGAAACACGGCATCATTTGCAGACGTCAAGGAACTGTACGAGTCAAAGGAAGGCAGTATTCTGACGACTGCCACACTCACTCAATTTGCTGTCAACCCCTCAGAGAAAAACCAGCAAAAGAATGTAGTCCTTCAGACCTCTGTCAAGAAGGCCCGATTGGCTGACTAATCGCTGCAGTTTGGTAGGTTTTTGCTTCTATGTGTGTTTGTTTGGTTGTTTGCATTGGAAAAGGTTTAACTATAATCAACTTGTAAAGTCTAAAACTGCAGCAACTCGGCTTTCTATAAAGTGGCCACTAAGCTCATACAATAATACATGTTAAGTCCGGTTAAAATTGATATTTCAAAGCATTACAGTGCTTTAAACCATTTAAATTTTCTGTAAAACCTTATTATCCCTTCTATTGCTTGAAAAAAGTAATTTTTGATCAATTTGTCCGATAGAAAATGTTATGTTACTAAGAATGCAATGGCCTCCGCTACCGTAGTCAGCTACATGGCGATGCACGGCCTGGTTATAGTAGTCCTTGGCTTGTGTGTTTCGTAGACAAAATTGTACATTTTTTAATGTGGTTGCCAAGCTCAGATTGAGTTCAAAAAATTCCTCAAGGTCAAATGATGTCACTTCATTAACTCGGTGTCAACCACATCAATTGCTACCCCATCTGCTTCGATAAGGGCAAATACAGGGTGTGGCAACATAACTTCCTTTTTTAAAATTTGTTTTACTTTAAAAAAAGGTTATGTTACTGCACCCTGTATAATTTTCATATTATTCTCATTTCAGCATAGATTCACCGTAAGTCACCATGTAGAGTTACTCACGCCACTGTCGCCTTTTTTACTCGCACCTGTCATTGAGCGCAGGAAGGCGCTGCTGACTGTACATATTCTAACTTATCCTATAATTACAGTACTCTTTCAGGGCATTAGTAGAGGTTGATTTGTTTTAGTGGGCATGAATGTGCTAATTTGATGATTTTAATCCCGTAGAAGTCTACGATCCGAAGTACATTATCATGCAGACGATTTTCGAAGCTAATCTCGTCACGCAACGCTGGTTCCTGTTACCTTACACCATGGGACGAGGCAAGTTAGTGAGCTTTAATGTACTGGGTTGTTCTGAAGTTCTGTTAAACTCTGATATTTTTATTCAAAAGTCTCTAAAATGACGATTTATAGGAATAAGAAAACAAATAACGCTTCCCATACATATTTGGGATTGTTAAAATATTTTTCAAATTGACCTCCTTCAGCAGCAATGACACGCCTCAGACGAGAGCGGAAACCCTCGCATACTTTGCAGATGTAATCTTTTCTCATTGGGGCCCATCATGACGAAGTCTGATGGGCCCCAACGGAATTCCGAACTTTCCGATTAACGGAAGACTTTAACTCCTCTACACTGTTGTGGCGAACTTTTCATGCCTTGCTCTTAACCTGTTAACGGTCACCGCTCACTCAACAATAATAATACTATTGTCATATTACAAATGTAATATGAGAGTAATAACAACGCTAATTAAACTAATAAACATTATAACATCATTTGATGTTAACGCCCTGTGGTACCGTCGCGTATCTACATCATATGGTGTAAGTTGCCGGTAGAATGCAACTCGTACAAATGTCATATGATGTAAATAACGCTTAACAGGTGAATATGCGTCCAGGCGCTGTAGTCGAGGGGGTTCAGGTCAGGCGACTGTGGCAGCCAGAAGTCCTTGGGCCAAAAATTCATGTTTAACCCCAGCCACTCTTGAACAGTTCTTGCAATGTGCGCAGGTGCACCATTTTGTTGGAATACGTAGTTTGCATTTCTAGTTATTTTCTCACCCAAGTTAGGATTTTCGTGACAAGATCATCTTTGTAAGCAGAAGTATTTAGCCTGTAGCCACGTGGGAACCACACTTGAGGCATCTTTCCTCCATTCGATGCCACAACTCCAAACATCATCACAGAGGCCGGATGTTTGGTTGTAGACACGTTCCGTAACGACCGAAAAAGTCTTCTCATCTGAAAAAATGACAATCCGATTAGCATGATTTTTCAGATCGTTAAGAAGGCGTTTACATCGCTCAAAACGCTTCTGCGTCATTGTGGCAGTTAGCAGGGGCTTTTTGACAAGTTTTAAGCTCTTTCCCCCTCAAGCTAAACAGCCCTTCTCAATATCGAGATAGAGATCTTCTTTTTCCTGGCAAGATGAGTCATTTTGAGCGTTGGATCTTTTTGAATGTTTTTTAATGGTCTTCAAAATTCAGGATCTACCTGAGCGATGACGATCCTTGAGGGTTTCACCATCTCTTAACCGACTTGCAACTTCGTGCACCGTCATTTGACTGACATTAAGGCGCTTAGCAATGTCTGACTTCCTATGGGACGCACGAAGTAGAGCAGAGATTTAAATTCTCTTTGCCTCCATTGTTAATACTACTAATTGTTATGGATGTACTAATAACTTTCAGATAAGATTGATAACTTTACTATTTGCTATTACAAGATATATTCCAATCTATTGTAAATGATCACTAAATTGCTGGAAAAAAGTGTAACAGAACTTTAGAACAACCTGGTCCTTATTATTAGTCAAAGCCACATCTTGTTCTACTACTGTCTAGTCCAGCACAAATTTTCACGTGGAAAAGCTGAAAAGAATTAACTGGGCGCAATTGACTTCGTGGAATATTCAGGAGCGAAGAACGATTTCTTAACAGAATTATATTTTTCGTAAAACATTTCGCCTCGCTGTATTTCCTGGTCTGTATTCTCTTAGCTTGGGGAAACGATTAATTTTAGTCAGTGGAATTGACTGGGTTTAAATTGACAGGAAAGCAGGTTTAAATTGGAATTTACAGAAAAGCAGGTTTAAATTGGTATTGACAGGAAAGCAGGTTTAAATTGGTATTGACAGGAAAGCAGGTTTAAATTGAAATTGACAAGAAAGCAGGTTTAAATTTCTATCCCCTGTGAGGTTTCGTATCGAATTTAATATTCTTGCTTAATATTTAAGACTCCACCACCCGCCTGCTGCATTTGTCTACCATAAATAAAAAACGACTACGTTCACGAATATTTCTATAGCGTCAGGTAACGAACAATGAGCAGAGGTATGTGCACGTTTTTTTATTAAATTTAAAGTGCTACAATACCAAGTACAAGTAAAAATCTTAAATGCCAAGTATTATACTGCTACACTAGGTACAATTAATTGTAATAATATCAAGTACTACACTACTACACTAGGTACTTTTAAATGTGATCTTTACTAGGTACTTTTATATGTCAAATACTACAATGCCAAAATTGAGATGCTGATGAGCGATGAAGGGCTTAACTCAGAGGAAGGCTGATGGGTTGAGGAGTGAAGGGCTCAACTCAGAGGAAGGCTGGTTGGGTTGAGGAGTGAAGGGCTCAACTCAGAAGAAGGCTGGTTGGGTTGAGGATTGAAGGGCTCAACTCAGAGGAAGGCTGGTTGGGTTGAGGATTGAAGGGCTCAACTCAGAGGAAGGCTGGTTGGGTTGAGGAGTGAAGGGCTCAACCCATAAACTTACGTATACAGCACTACAATACCCCAGCTACTGCAGCTACACCGCTTGCAGCACACGCCTGTCACTCAGGCCAGTTACACTACGATGAACACATGGCATCTATCCTGGAGACATGACACCTGTCCTGGACACATGGCACCTATCTTGGACACATGGCACCTATCTTGGACACATGGCACCTGTCCTGGATACATGGCACCTGTCCTGGAGACATGACACCTGTCCTGGAGACATGACACCTGTCCTGGAGACATGACACCTGTCCTGGAGACATGACACCTGTCCTGGACACACGGCACCTGTCTTGGACACACGGCACCTGTCCTGGACACATGGCACCTGTCCTGGACACATGGCACCTGTCCTGGACACATGGCACCTGTCCTGGACACATGGCACCTGTCCTGGACACATGGCACCTGTCCTGGACACATGGCACCTGCTCTGGAAATCTGGCACGTGCTCTGGAAATCTGGCACGTGCTCTGGAAATCTGGCACCTGCTCTGGAAATCTAGCACCTGCTCTGGAAATCTGGCACCTGCTCTGGAAACTTGGCAC